>CAJVPY010006347.1:0-10597 GCA_910591965.1 Dentiscutata erythropus | reverse complement strand
AGTAAGTATCAATGAACTTGATTGCTTAAATATAGTATTACTATTAAATATCAAAACTTTTTAAAAAAAACTTTGCAGTGAAATAAAGTAAAAGCATTGAATTAATAAGTGATCTACTTACCACAAAACAGTTTTCTTAATTTTCTTCAGTAAGTTTATAATGTATCAGCCCTTTACAAATGCATTTTGAAGAAAGCTCTCACTTTGTTGCATCTAGTGAATCACTTTTTACGCTGAGAGTTTATAAGCTTGAAAAGAATCATACAAAAGTAGGTAAAAAAATTACTCATCTTCAAAAGCACATATTGTTGTAATGAGAAGTTTGTTTTTTATATTCTTCATACCATTGGATTTGTACAAACTTCAGCAACAATATTGTTTTAAGCAAAACTGTGTTTAGATAAAGGTTTTAGTGGGGAAATCTAAAAAATGTAAATTCGTCAATTTGTGCAATTTGTGAAAATCATATGATAAAATTTTAGATGTGACAAATTGTGTGACTGTTAATACCTATGTTTATACGAACATTAATACTAACGTTTGTACGAATGTTAATACTAATGTTTGTACGAATGTTAATACTAATGTTTGTATGAACATTAATACTAGCTAATATTCGTATAAATGTTAAAACTGTAATACAAAGAAATGAGATTAAATAGCGACAAAAAAAGCAATAAAAAAGGCGATAAAATAAGCACCAAAAAAGCTACAGAAAAAATGACAAAGAAGCACCGACAAAAGAAGCACCGTAAAGATGACAGAAAAAATGATAAAGCGATAAAAGAAGCACCGAAAAGGTGATGGGAAAAACAATAAAGTGACGAAAGAGCAGGTGGAAAAACTGAAAGAAGCACTGAAAAGGTGACAGAAAAAACAATAAAGCGATGAAAAAAACAGACAGGAAAACGATAAAGTGATAAAAGAAACACCAAAAAGACGATGAAAGAGGCACTGAAAAAGCAGTGAAAGAAGTGATGAAAAAGAAGCACTGAAAAAGCGATGAAAGGAAGCACCGAAAAAATGACCAAAAAAATAAATAAAAAAAACAAAAATAAAAAACCTTTTTTTTGTCGATTACCCAATTCTGATTGGTGAATCAGGGATCTACATCAATCGACCCGAATTTTTTTTGCCGTGGCTAGGGTACTTGGTTCTAAACCACGATACATCTGATCAGTGTCTGAAATTGGGTTGTGGAGTCTGCGGACCGCAATAAAATTTCAAATTCCCGCAACTAAAATCCGAAGTGCATATGCAAATTCCGCATATAAATTTGCAAAATCTACCTATAGATTGATCATGTGCGCAACTAAATTTTATAAATTTTTATAATCCGCAAGTCGTTTTTTTTAATTAGTTGCAGCCCGCACTGCATCTGATCTTACCGAAAAAGGGAAAATACTATTGCAGTATTGTACGGGCTGTACCAATTAAATACAAAGAAAATGTCATTCAAGAATCAATCAACGCAAATTACGAGCAAAGTCGAGAAAAATACTCTAAAAGATAGCTTTCATACTGCATTTTATGTGCAAGATAAAGCACAATTAAGAAAAACATAACACATTAAACCGCATAACTTATTTTTATTGCATGCATGAGTGATGGCTTATTGCATGCAAATCTTACGTATAAGATGTTAAATCTAATTTGTATAATTATAATAATGCACTAAAGAAAAAATAAATCTAATTTGTAATTTGAGTTTCATTTAAGATGCGGGAAAAATTAAATACCAATCGTAAAATTAATTATGAAAAATTTAGCAAATACTACATTTCCTTTTTCATCGAAATAATTTATTTAAATTTTCGGTAAATTAAAAATCTACCCGATCCATCGTTTAAGGTTCTTGAAAACTCTTTTAGTCATGTTTTTTTTTCTTTTTATTAAATATATTCATGCACTTATTTTATTCCTAAGTCAAGTAATTTAACTCAGCTAATACAGTCCATATCAGCTAATTTCACTGTCCACGTCTATCATATGTTTTTTTTGCTTGGAGATACCAGTCTCCTTGCTAAGATCTTTCTAAATGCATTGTAACAGGACCATATGTAAAACTTTAGTCAAGCATTCATTTAGGAAGGTCTGATTGTAATACACATAATCTAGGGGGATGCAGTTTATATTTAATTGGTCTTTAATGTATACATTGCTTGCATTACAAAATTGAGGAAAGAATTTTAAATTTAATGACGTATAGAGGAGAGTGCGAACAATTATTATTTTTTGTCCTACTAACTATTTTGTCACAGTATGCAGCAGCATTGCATTTCGAGGAATGCATAAATTGCCTACCAATTCACTCTCTTTTTCTCTCGTTTTTTTTCATTCTTTTAATAATATTCGAACCAAAATTTAATATTACCTTCATTTCAAACGCAATCCTACATATTTCACTCCTAATTTCCGAAAAAATCAGCTTCAAAATGATGAAAATTCATTTGCTCTTCGTTATTGCTTTAGTTACGTTAGCTCTTAGCTCTGTATTTGCCTTGCCTTTGAATAAACGTGATGGTATAGTTCTATAATTTTGTCATTTTATTCAAAATTTGTTCTGTCTCTGATCGACAATTTTTCTTGTAATTACTGTCACATCTTATGCTAAAATGGCTGATGCTGAACTTTTGTATGTACGTACGTATGTACGTACGTACATATTTTTTATAATTTTTTTAAAATTTTTTTGGATCACAAATTTCAGCATCAATAATTTTAAATCACGATGACTTATTGATCGATAAGAGACATTTCAAAATTAAATGCTTTTTTTTTTTTTTTACCTTAACTTCATAACTAACAAAACCTATCAACTATATATAAATTAAATTATTAGCTGGTGAGTTTATAAGTCGAATTTTATGATCAATGATATTCTTTGGCATATATTGAACCTATAAAAATAAAATTTAATCAATTATATATAAATTATTTATTAGAGGGTTCACTCGGTGAGTAT
Source organism: Dentiscutata erythropus (assembly GCA_910591965.1). Lineage (NCBI taxonomy): Eukaryota > Fungi > Glomeromycota > Glomeromycetes > Diversisporales > Gigasporaceae > Dentiscutata > Dentiscutata erythropus. Next base: position 7,632 of record CAJVPY010006347.1, on the reverse strand, counting down.
AAAGTTATTTTATAAGTTTGTATAATTAATTAAATTTATCTAATACGTGCAATTATAAATAATTAATTTATTAGATAAAAGACATAAACAGGGTAAAGGCCGTGAGCAAGGATACGAATACAAACATGGCAGTGAACATAGTGAGCAAGGATACGAATACAAACATGGCAGTGAACATAGTGAGCAAGGATACAAATACAAACATGGCAGTGAACATAGTGAGCAAGGATACGAATACAAACATGGCAGTGAACATAGTGAGCATGGATACGGTCAAGGCAATCACGGTCACGGCAGTGAACACAGAAACGGTCAAGGTAATAAGTATAAATTAATTTTATAAATTGAAATTTTGAAAATTTAATTTATAATTAATGAAAATATCTTTATCAAAAATATATATAATATTATTAGCTCGTAAGTATAACAATCTATAATAGAATGAAATGATCAAATAAAACTTATCTAATGCATGCAATTATATATATGAATTATTAGCCAGTAAGTATAAAATTAATTTTATAAATCGAAATTTTGAAAACCTAATCTATAACTAATGAAATATCTTTATCAAAAATTATATTTAAACTTTAGCTCGTGAGTATAACAATCTATAATAAATGAATGATTAAATTAAACTTATCTAATGCGTGCAACATAATAAATTCAATTATCAGAACGTGAGTATAAATTTGGTTTCTATAACTTGTAATATATAATAATTTATAGCTAAATGAGGATTTTAATCAATCGTAATTAAAATTAATTATTAGCAAGTAAGTATAAATTTGAGTATAAAATCCGTTTATAATTTAAAAAACATTTGTAACTTCTCTAATTTATTATATATGAATTATTATTAGACGGTGAGTATAAAGTGGATTTAATAATCAAAAAGTCACAATAGTTTGCAATTAAATGAAACTTTTAATTAATTATATATAAATTAAATGATTAGTCCGTGAGTATAAATCAATTTTTTAAATTGAGATTTTATAACAATTTATATAATAACTTAACGAAACTTTCTTATATAATTAAATTATTAGTCGATAGTAAGTATATCAGATTATATATTAAAATTTTGTAACTTCTCTAACTTATTATATATGAACGATTATTAGCACGTAAGTATAAAATTGATTTTATACAGTAAATTGAAATATTAAAATAATCTGTAATTAAACGAAATCTTACTAATTAATTATATATATGAATTAAATTGCTAGTCCGTGAGTATACAATAAAATCAATTTAAATTGAAAGTTTCTAACAATTTATATAGTAACTAAATGAAAATTTCTTATCTATTACATAAATTAAATCATTAGCCGGTGGTGGTGACCGTGAGTATAAAGTTGATTTAGTAAATTGAAATTTTACAATAAACCGTAATTAAATGAAACCTTTTAAATTAATTATATATGAATTAAATTATTAGCGAGTGAGTATAAATCAATTTTTAAATTAAAATTTAACAACAATTTATATAGTAACTAAATGAAACTTTCCTACATAAATTAAATTATTAGAGGATCGTGAGTATAAAATCAAATTATAGGTTAAAAATTTTTAACTTGTCTAATATTATTATACATGAATAATATATTAGGAAGTGAGTATAAAGTTGATTTAATAAATTGAAATTTTAAAATAATCTATAATTAAATGAAACCTTTCTAATTAATTATTTATGAATTAAATTATTAGCCCGTGAGTATAAAATCAATTTTTAAATTGTAATTTTGTAATAATTATATAATAACTCTTATACAAATTAAATTATTAGCTGGTGGTGACCGTGAGTATAAAGTTGATTTAAAAATTGAAATTTACAATAATCTGTGATTAAATAAAACCTTTAATTAATTATATATTAATTAAATTATCAGCTGGTGCGTATAAATCAATTTTTAAATTAAAATTTAACAACAATTTATATATACTAACTGAATGAATCTTTTTTTGCATAAATTAAATTATTAGCTGATAGTAAGTATAAAATCAAATTATCGAATAAAAATTTTTTAACTTGTCTAATTTTATCATATCTGAATTATTATTACCAGATCGTGAGTATAAAGTTGATTTAATAAATTGAAAATTTAAAATAACCTGCAATTAAATGAAACCCTTCTAATTAATTAATTATATACGAATTAAATTATTAGTGCGTGAGTATAAAATTCAATTTTAAAGTGAAATTTTTGTAACAATTATATAGTAACTCTTATACAAATTAAATTATTAGCTGGTGGTGACCGTGAGTATAAAGTTGATTTAAAAATTGAAATTTACAATAATCTGTGATTAAATAAAACCTTTAATTAATTATATATTAATTAAATTATCAGCTGGTGCGTATAAATCAATTTTTAAATTAAATTATAACAATTTAAATAGTAACTAAATTAATCTTTTTCTGTATAATTATTAGCTAATGGTGAGTATAAAATCAAATTATAGATTAAAAATTTGTAATTTCTCTGTTTTATTATAATTAAAAGTTGTCTAATATATAAACTGATTTATTTTAGCGGGTGAGTATTAAATGACTCTCTAAATGAATATAATTTTAGATTGAAGCTTTATATAATAAATTTACAAATGAAATAAATAATAATATATAATTAAATGAATCTTTCTCAAATCGTTAACCAGTATCAGCAAATGCATTACCAGTAAATGTGAGTATAAAATTATATATTAAAATTTTATAATAGTTAAAAACTTAATTAATTAATTATATATAAATTGATTTATATTAGCTGTGAGTATTAAATAAATCTATAATTGAAATTTATAATGATATAAGTATATTAAATAAGACTTTCTCAAATCATATATTAATTATTACAGTAACCAAAACAGCAACCAAAACAGTAACCAATACAGTAACAATAACCGTAGACCATACGGTAACGGTAAACCATACGGTAATGGTAAACATTACAGTAATGGTGAGTCTAATTTATATATTGAAATTTTATGTTGGTCAAAAACTTGTCTAATTAATTATATTTAAATTAATCATATTAGAGCAGTAAGTATTAAACAAATATATCGTTAAAATTCATAATAATTAATAATTAAATAAAACTTTTAAGTTAAAGAAAAATTTATTTGTTTATATATTAAATTTATTTATTATTATGTTTTTAGATAATCAAGAAATAGGCAGTTTTGTACTGCATATTTGATATTAATAGAATTATATAAAGTAAGTTTTTTATAATATTAGAATTTTTTGATTTGTAAAAAAAAATTTATTTACTTATTGTAATTTTTAAATATTGCATAGTTCTTTATATAGAGTTACATTAGTTTTGAATTAATTTATTGTAATTTGCATAGTAATTTATTAATTGATTTATTATTAACTATTGTGATAATTGATAGTAATATAATTTTTGCAAAAATATATATATTAATTTTTTTAAAAAATTATATAATTTATATAATAAACTTATTCAAAAATTTAGAACTGGACTACATATCTGACATATTGTAGCAAAAGTCACAGAATAAAGTATGATATACACTTTCTGTAATCTTAATTATTTACGTATTAGTTGAATAGATTCATTTTCACTTTATGTGGTACTTGTATTTAAATTTAAATAATTTTTATGCTCATCGAGAATATAGTTTATTTTGAATCTTTAGATTAATAAATGTTCTATTCATAGACTACACCTCGAACAACGATAAATTTAATGACTTATTTTAATATTCAATAATTGTTCTTTTTGTTCTTTATACTTACAATCTTGAGATTACGAATAGTAAATATTCATGAAGTCGAATAGTCTATTTTAAATATTTAATACATTACATATTCTTTATACACATATGTTCTGATGCGGATATCATTTACTTAGCTTAATAAATTTTATCTATATTTACATGATAAATTAGCGCGAATAAAACAATACTTAAATCAGCTTTGGATTTGTGGACTAGAATTTAAAATTCGCTATGTAAAAAATTTTGATTTTAAATGAGAAAACTCTATCTTGACTAGGGTTGGTCCTGAGAAGACCGGATAAGAACCAGTCTTTTTAACCGATTAACGGTCCTTCGGTTTTCAGTCTTTTCAGACCGGTTAATAATAAACTATTAAAACTTTTAAATAGTTAAAAACCATTATTGTATAACGATAATGATTGACGTGAGTAGTTTATTTTTGACTGACCGGACGGGACCGATGGATATATTGGGACCGGTCATATTAGGGACCGGACCGAACCAACCTTATTTGGCTAAGTTTAGATTGGTAGACACAGATACAGTATAAGGTATATTATTTAAAATAACAGTCAAAAACGTTATGGACGCACAAAAATTTATATTTTAAAATTTTTAATAAAACAAATCTCAACGGTAATAAGAACCGGATATATTAATTAGATAGCTTTGAGTGAATTTTTATTTTTTCTTTGTTTACATTTTTTTACACTTCAAAATATTAAAAAGAAAAAAATCATGAAAATATATACAAAAGAAACCGTTCGCACAAATAAGATTTTTCACAAAATCAAAAAGCACCCATGCCACAAATTACATAGCACTACTGACAATAACCAAAAAATGTAAAAACCGAGTAACAATGAATTTCTCTAAGAACCAACTGAAGAAAAAAAAAAGTAACACCGATTTATCCAAAGCGCTTCAACTTTTTATGTACTGTTTGAACTACCGCAATTTCCTAAAACAATAATGAACTAAGATTAATGTCTTTTAAAACGAACAGTAACGTAAACCGAAAAAAAATTTACCAACTTGAAGAAGAGCAAATTGTGTTAGTACAATGTAGACCCTTAAATTTGGTGCTTCAATAATCACAAGCATTCATTTTTTATTCTGCGATAAAGAGGAGAGGGATACGAGATAAGAATCACTAAGCTTTTTCTCAAAACTTTCCAAGATCATCATGTAAATTGGTGTAGAGCGTGCCACTACTAGACCGAATTTGATTTGCAAATTGATTTAGATACTCATATGTCATTAAGATACTCATAAGTCATTAAGATACTCATAAGTCACTAAGATACTCATAAGTCATTAAGTCTGCACTATATATCCAGATAGTAAATCAAGTTAATAAGACAACTTCATATTAATAAATAATAGAAGATCCATTTATCCAGCCAGCCAAACCAGCTGTATCAACTCTTCTATTGCAATCAAAAAAAGCCTTGAACTGGCACTTAGAGCTTAAACCTTGAGGCTTTTTTTATTGTCATAAATTCTTCAATTAATATATTGTTTTCATATAGTTGTTGGTGAAATATACATCTAGCGATTTTCTCTTGTTGCTCATCTATGAGTTCGGCCAACTCTTCAACTAAGGCAGCCACTTCTCCAGCTTCTGCATATATCTTATTACGTGCTAGCCATTCTAATTTTTTGTTGTTCTCTTGAACAAAGGAAATAAGTATATCTAACATTTCTTCGGGGACATCTTCCACCTTGAGCGTGTCTTTAATAACATTAATTATTATTAATATTATACGTTCAAGGCGAAAATTCAAATAATATTTTAAAAAAAACATTAGTTTACCGTTACCAGTTCCATGATCTTTGTTTTCTCCTAAATCTATATCCACCAAAAAAGTTTAGACTTAAGTTCGAATAAATCAAAAAAAAAAGGTTAGAGAAAAACCTATTTACCAAGTGCTTTTTCAAAAAGTTTTGATAAAAGAAAAAGGACGATAAAGCAAAAAATAATAGAAAGCATTTTTTTTTTGTATGAGCTTCTGTTAGAGGTTTAGACTGAGAGATTTGTTTTGTATGTGGTTACAATTTTTTAAAAGTTTAAGACAAAGTGAGACTTGTGAGAAAGAAAAAAAGGATCTTTATATCGATATTTGAAATTATCGATAAACAACGTCATTGTGACCACAGATTTCCAGAAACAAGTCATTTGACACTATGACACTGCTTTATTTAGTAAACACCATCACGTATTAGGGAGTGCCGTTTATTACAGTATTACATAATTTCTTTTTTATAAGTAGGCCGGACTCCTCCCCTCCTACGTAGATGATCAATCAATCATGAGATTCATACTGTATACAAATAGTGATACGTAGACTACTAACCCCTTTTAAAATTACATAATAACGATAATAATAAACAGCCGTGACCAGAAGTATTGTCACATGAATTTTATTTTTATTCATGACAGAAATGGTTCATAACGTATAAAAAATTAGTGGTTCTGGATCACGCCTCTATTCAGAGATGCTAATATATTTAATGCGTAACTTTTTAGGAGATGGGAGACAAAAAGAATTTATTTAAAGAATACAGTATCTAAAATTTATTTATTAGAAGGGGAGTTAGCCCCTATAGCAAATAGAAATTACGTATTTTAAATCAGTTCCCCTAAGGGTGTAATCCATGATGTACTGTACGTATGTGTTTTACAAGTTGCCGAGTCGGTAACAATAAGTTATCGGCTTCGGTCAATACCAGAAACTTAATTCGGTCATCGGTAATTTCCGTTTTCCCAAGGTTTATGACAATACTTGTAAAAAAAAATTTGCGTGTATAAACTAATTATTAGTAACGATGCAACCTAAAAAGTTGACATATTTATTGATATACATAAAATTTCTCAGATTTTTCTGAGTAGATCTATGCTGCAAGATTTACAAACACGCAGTATTTATCGTTATAATCAAAGGAGTTTTAACAATATAAGGAAAAGATTATTCCTTTAAAAAATAATTTGTTTAAATTTCACTTAACTATTAATATATATTGTAAAAATCTATTAATTATGCGTAAATCCAAACCGATTCTGACTTAAGATACCGACAATTGTTCTCTAAATAAGAGATCTACTAGTGAAATTCTCAAACTCCAATTATTTGTGCCCCACTTCCTTTTATTTATTCAGTATTAGCAGATTCTTCGACTCTATTTATTAACCAGTTTTTACTATAATAAATATACCAATACGAACAAGTTAAATATATCATCTACAGAGTAAAATTGTAGCACAAGAAATTGTATTGGTAACTTTTGCCAGGATCAGGAGTAATATTCAAATGATAACCCAAAATTTTAACAGTGCGCAAAGTCGTGCAGTGACATAATTTACCTTTTTCTACTTAGAAACTTGCAATGAACGAAAAATTTCCGACTGCTTAAAAATTACGCCAGGAATTCTAATATTTTGCAATAGATTTGTGCCACTTTCTACGACTTGATTAAATATATTATTTATGAGATTTTATCTTTATATATATTACTTTATTCTTAGCCTTAACATGTTTTATTATTAATTTCAGTAAATAAATGGTTGCGTAACAACTGCGTTCTATTTTTTGCTGATCTTCATCACAAACTTCGAAGGTCCATATATTCACGTAGCATTACATAAATGACAATAATATTATGTAATTGATATAAATTTATGTAAGCGTAAAGTCATTTAACACAAATTTATGCTTCTTTTTGTGTAATATTACTGAAGGTCCGTAGAATTCATAAAATTATTTGTAAAATATTATGTTTAGTCACATAAGATTATGTTAGATTCATGTTGTTAAGGGCGAAAACGGCGAGTCTGTCGCTAAAAGACCAGAAATCTCGCGTAACGTCGGGGATAGGCTTTAATAG
>CAJVPY010006346.1:0-10601 GCA_910591965.1 Dentiscutata erythropus | reverse complement strand
CTTACGTAATATTTCGTAATTATATATTTCGCAATATTGCGAAAGTTATTATGTAATATTACGGTTTTCTTACGCTTTATAAATTATTGCACAATATTACGCCCTATTAAATTTGCTGATGTAGAACAGCCTACTGGTTTTTTCTTTTTTGTAATTACTTTGTTGTTGTTTTCTTTAAAAATTTTAGTAGAATGCGAAGGTAAAATTTCTATAAGAATTGGCTCAGATTTAAATTTGATATTGCTATTTTGTATATTAGCTTTATTTATGTTATCAATCTGCATATTGGTGTTATGAATAAAATCTCGAAGAATTTTCTCCTCTTCAGTTATGATTTGATCTCTAACTTTCTTGTACTGAGTATAATTATAAAATTATAAAACGTTGTAGACAATTGTGATAAGATATGTTTTGCTAGTTTCTAAGTATTTTGCAACTTTTTCTATCTGTATCTAAAATAAATGAATTTTGCTTTTCTTGTATTACTACTCTTTCTAATTCTGACTTTGTAAAGAAATTTTTGTAGTCAGTGAGTTCTAGCATTTTACATGTATTGTTTGTTTACTTGTATTTCGATTTTATGCATACTGTTTTGTTGTTTGTAAATATATGTGGTTGTTTGTTTTGTTAGTTAATTATTTACTAATTTGATTTATTTGTTTATTTGTTTAAAATGGACATGTTTGTTTGTTTTGTTCAAATGTGATTTGCAATACAGGGTTAATGGAAATTTCACAAAATTTCTAAAAAAATTTAAAATTTTTGTTAAAAGTATATAATTTTCTTAATAGTGCATTTTAAAGGATATAGTAAGTATAGTTGTTCTAAAAAACTCAAGTTCTTTTCTTGTGTTTTATTCTTTTGCTTAAAGCAAGTTCTATTGTTGTCTTAATAAAATTGTAACCAAGCCTTGGTTATTCTTTAGCTCCAAATTTGGTTTTGGTAATCGATGGAGAGAGTTCAATTGGTTATGATTAAGAGAACTTTTAATAAAAGCTTAGATAAAAAAAACTTAAGATTTTTAAAATCCAAAAACCTGTATTCTTTTTTTTTTTTTTAGATCTATAACAATTTAAATAATTTTAAATAAATACAGTCATCCTCTTATACAATTACACAGTTGGGCACATAGTAAATTTTTTAAAAAATGTGTATATAAAGAGGTTGTGCTTTTATAGATTGAATCATAGTTTGGCCTAAATAAAGATATGATTACATATAATGTAATTATATAGGAGGTGACTATATGGAGAGACAACTGTATAACCTTTTTTTGAATAAAAAATATGAAATTACTATATTGAATAAAATATACTTATTAAAAATTGCTATTAATTTTTTATATTTTAAATATCATAATAAACTATATGCAGTTGATTTTTTCTAAATATAGCTTGCTAGAATTTATAAAATTTTTTTAAATAAAAAAATTTTGTGTTTAGAGAGAACTTGTACTTAGAATATATAAATTTATTATAACTTTATATAGCTTAAAACTAGAAATTTAATATAATTTGTATTTAGAGAACATATATATAAAAAAGTTAACTATATTTTATATTGTATTACTATATTTTTTCTTTATATTTTGTTCAAATAATATAATATATTGTTAAATTTAAAAAAGTTTAAATATAAAAACTTTAATATTTAATCTTTATTTATTTTGTAATTTAATAAATAGCATTATACAATTTTTTATATAATTTGGATTGCATTAGTTAAATAAATTAAATAGTAATAATCTTACTAAATTCAAATACAGTTAGACCCCCCTAAATACACCCTCCCTAAATGCAGCACCTCTCTAAATGCATGTTTTCTTTTGGGCCCAACTAATATTATATCTATAAATTTTTACCTCTCTAAATGCAATACCTCTCTAAATGCACATGTCAGAGCCAGTCCCGATAATGTGCATTTAGAGAGGTCTGACTGTACTATTTAATAGATTATAGCTAAAAAAACTAAATATATAAAATTCTCTATTTGAATCAAAATACTATATTTTTTTTTATATTATAATATATTAGGCTATATAAATTTATACAATTGGTTTTCATATCCTGCCTGTATTGACAAAGTGAGAATTGGAAATTTTTTTTCTTTATATATTTATATAGAAACTTTGCTTGAAAAATCACCCTCCAAGATTTTCAGATCAGGCAAATTTAGACAAACTTGGACCAGAATTTCGATTCTTTTTTATATGTAAATTATCTTTTACTTATTGATTTCATAGTTTGTTAAATGAACTATAGAATCAATAAAGTAAAATGCCGATTTACATATAATAGCAATCAATATTCTGGTTTAATTTTACCCGATCAAAAAATTCAAAAAATCTCAGTGATTTTGATCCTATATATATTTAGTAATTATAGTGTTTTGCAAAAGGATATAACCCTATGATTTTGTAATGATGAATGAGAAAAATTTCTAAAATTCTAAATTGTCTATTAATTCATATTTTCGATCAGTTATATTTACATTTATTTAAAATTGGTAAGGTTCTTAAAATCTACAGAATCTCGGATTTTATACAACTTTATAATCTGCAGAGGTCGCTTCTTTTTGCAAAGCGCAATAATATACATATTTCCTAAGAATTGAAATTGAAAATTAGTTTCAAGACCGATCTACATATCATTATAAATTGGTTGTTGAATGTTTTTAATTATTTTTTTAATTATTAACTATATTAATATTATTTATTTCCTGGAGTAAAAATTATGGCAGAGATTACCGATAATTATAGCACATGGATGGCCCGAAGAGTTATCCACGTACTATGATCATCGGTAACCTCTGCTATAATTTCTCCACATCTCCAGGAGTGTGTCACTAGATATTAATCAGATTACTATTATTTTTACACATGTTCCATATCTATATTTGTATTGAGCTTTACTAACTTTTGGTTTACTGTTTTATTTTTTTATCACCTTTGTTTTTTTACTTCTATGTTTAACTTTTTTTAAACTCTTACTTTCACTTTGTTCTTATCGTGTCTTTTTTTAGCTTCATTTTATTGTGTTTATTTACTTTGGCTTTTAAAGTTCTTTATATAAAACGTGAAACATACAAAAAAGAAAATGATATAATGTAAAAAATAGTGACTGGGAATATTTTATAGTTAATTATGTGTAAAAAAAATAATAATGAAGGTAGTCACGAGTGACACTTAGTATAACAAGAAATTATGATATTTATAATCTCAATCCTATAACAGTTCAGATTCAAATTACGGTCTTAACTAACAAAATCAATATAATTATTTATCTTTTTCAACAATAAGTATCAATGAAAATTTATTGCTTTCATTTTTCAATATTTCTCAAAACATTAAGACATACATCGACATTAATATACAGTAGGTGATTCTTTAGTTAATAAGGGTTCAATGTTCTGTATGTAATTTATTCATCTGTTAATCTTTTTTTTTATACTTAAGTTATTTATTTCGTTTATTTATTTAAGCACCTAAAAAAAGAACGGTCAATGTGTTGAATTATGATTTGTGATCATTATGATGAGGTGTGATTTTAAGATTTGTGCCATGTTAATTATGTGTCATATATTAATAGTTTTAGATTTAGAAATTATTGTTAATTCAGGTTTAAATTTTATAATTTACAAGTGTAAGTACGTAGGACACCATATAATTTTGAGTTCAGATAAGACTAAAATTAAAATTAACATTTTGTATATCTTATACTACTATTCATTAAACATTATATTGTTCATTCATTATTTTATCTATCAATACTATTATGTTAATCTTACATATGGAATCTTAAATTGCTCTTCAGAAGAATCATAGTTTCGCGCTATATTTTTAGCAAAGATCATAATATTTACGGATAGATTAGTCGTACAACCAAAATTTAGCAAATCAGCCATGATTTAGAGCTAAAATGCATCAGTGTTAGGCTGGTATTAAGCAATAATAATAACTAACTATATTATAAGCAAAATTAGCATCTGGGCAATTCTACTTACGCATAGATTACTAGTACTAGCAAAATTTATCACTAATCTATGACGTATCGAGTTACCTTGAGTATGGATATTTGAACGTGCCTAACTTAGAGGTTGGAACCGGTTTTAAATATTCGAGTTTATAACATCAAAATTCGAGTTTATCATATCAAAATTCGAGTTTATCACATGAATTATTAATAATTGATGTGATAAACTCAAATTTTGGTGTGATAAACTCAAATTTTGATGTGATAAACTCGAATATTTAAAACCGGTTCCAACCTCTAGCCTAACTACTAGTAATGTAAAAGTTTATATCATAAGACATAGGATAACAAGGTTTAATAAGCTTTTTTATTATTATGTAAAAAAAATTTTTTTGATTATAAAAAAAAAAGCCACGTACCTGTGTCACTGATCACTGTTCCATGATATGAAAACCAAGTATATAATTTTGTGTGGCCTTATATATACAAATATATAAAATATTAACTTGCTTTATATATTTAAAAACTTTTATAATAATATTTATATAAAATAATATTTAATACTGGAGCAATGTGACGGATTATAAGCCAATCATAATCAATTTAATAATCCATCATATTGTTTACTTGTTTATATTTTAAAACAAATGTTCTTCACGTTTTGTTTACATAGTACAGCCAATAGAAATATGAGTTAAATCAGTAGATATACGCTGTTTTAGTATCATAGTTTCCAACATAACTTCTGAACTTGTGCATTGCTGCGATAGTATGTAAATGTTTTAATAGACATTATGGTGAATCTAATACAAACTAACACGACCTTAATCATATACAATTCTGATTGTTTACATCTTATTAGTCTTAAAAAGTTAAGTATATGTAATATTAGTCTCGTAAATTGCTACACTTTTGCTACGCATGAATGAAAGTATTAGCAGGTTGGCTTAAGTCAACCAGGAGCAGCAATGCAAGTCATCGTGTAGGGGTGGCCAGCCAATTTCATTATGAAAAGTGCTGTGTGGGCTTGTTGATCATCTAGGCATCAGCAGGTTGGCTTAAGTCAACCGGGAGTAGCAATGCAAGTTATCGTATAGGGGTGGCCGGCTTTAGATAAGAAAACAACCCATAAACAATTGTTGATTAAGCTTTATTAAAAGATATATATTAACTTGCTTTCTTTATTGCTAATACAAGAATGGTGAGGTCTTCAGTCTCCATAAAAGAAAGAAACAACACCTAGATGCTAAGTAGTAGTAACCCTACTCTACTAGAATTTTTTTGCTTCAGCTCTCCAGTACATCATTCTAAGGCATTTTTCAAAGTATCGCGATTCTCTCTGGGTTGCCTTAACTCGTTGTTCAGATGATACCATGAAAGAAAGACTTCAAATAATACAAAATAATCTTAATGTTTGTAGTAGTTATAATTTTTTCAAGGATATTATTGGCTCTATATTATGAATCAATATTTCTTACGCATATGTTCTATTCTACCTAGGACCATATGCTTCAATGTGACTGGAAACGGTGGAATCAAGAAAAGATAGCTATATGTTCAGTTGCTTTTCTCAAATGTTTAAATGGTTTAATTCAGTATTAGCAGTCTCTCAATTGTTGAACTATATAGGTCAAAATTCGTCATTCCATTCGGATCGCAAATACGCATGTTCATAAAGAATTAAATATGTTGACAATAAACCAGGTGATGTTATAAGCTAGTTGAAATTGGCTAAGGCATTTGTAATAGTATACTCAAAAGGCATAACAAATCTTTATTTATAGAGTGCGTATAATAAAGATAATGATGGTAAAAGTAATGCCACTAAAGATAGTAACAGTAAAGATAATAATAATAGTGAAGATAATGAAGACATGTACAATGAAAATAATGAAGACATATACAATGAAGATAATAAGGACGACGATAAGAAGGAGAACTGAGAAGAGTCCAGTTATGAAAACATTAAGGCAAGATTAGCTGCAATAATACGGATATAAACTGTCGAGATGAAGATAATGAAGATGTTGAAAGACAGATCAGTTGTAACTTGGTTTGCGTTATATCTTTTGACAGTATATTATTGATTATTTATTATTATTAGACTTTATTTGTTGTCAATATCTTTCAAGAAAACATGAATGCATTGCAAATTAACAAAGAATTAACAGACGCATTCCAGTCTTTTGATGGTGAAGGATCAGTTATGGATCTATGACCTTCTTCAAATTTCTCGTTGATTATCATTACAGATTTACATGAAGAAATTCTTTACCAGATTTTTGATTATGTTGATGAATTAATCACGGAAAAGTTGCACCCCTTTCTAACAGAATTTTTTAATAAGCACCATTCTCCAGAAGGGTGGGATAATGCTGTTGATGAAATAGTTATAAATAAATCAGATTTTGAAATTATCTGTAAAACCAAAAAATTATTAAAGTGGACTTTAGTTCAGTTGTAAGTTGGTATCGTGGGATTGTGTATGGAAATAAGCACTAAGTTATTGTTGTTATTAGTTTTAAGGCCTTCTCATTAAATGTGCTAAACCCTCTCCAAGATCTCACCACACTGAAAAAAACGCACCTTAATCAATTCGTCTACCTAGTTGTTGACGCAGCTCTTTGGATATTGGCTGAATAAACTATATATAGTAAATGGCATCAATCTTGAATCATTTTTATCGGGTTTATCAGTGCACTTATATGATATTTGTAGTGGTGAAATACCCATGAGAAGGCAAAAAACTAATATACAATCAGACGGTGTCGGATATATTAATGATGTTTCTAATTATGCTATCGTTATTAGAGAAGGAGCAAGGCCTAATGCTTCAACAAAAAAGAATATTAGCATTGATGCAAAAGTTGTGAAATCCATGGTCTGTCTCTATAACCACATTATCTTGTCCGAAGCTTATACCCGTTATCAGTTGTTTGCAAATTTACATACATATGGAATAACGGCCCACCAAACGGAAGTTTGTTTATTGATGCTAGATTTTCGGGATAATATAATTCTATAAATGATATACTGTATACTTAAATAATATAATAATTGTAGTTGCTTGAACATTTTATATTGATATATTTGATTGCTCTTTTCAGATGTTCATAAATTGTTTGAAGTTGACTAATATATCATATTCCAAGATTGGACCGAAATGCTAAAATTTGTTTATATGTTTGAGGCAATTGTTAAATAGGCAGTAAGTACTTGTATATATCTATTATTATTTTTTATTTCAAAAAGTATTTTTATATAAAATATTTCAACAATAGTTGTGCGTTTATTATACCAAAGAAGGAATAATTGCCAATTGTAAAAAAAGACGGATATCATGGTATAGCGAAGTGCGATTTACGAAAAAACTTACGCAGCTCAGAAATAATGATAGTTATCAATAATTAAATGATTTTTAAAATTATTTCTAGACATATAGAGAAAAAAGGTAATATACATATACTGTATATATAAAATAATCAAAACATGCTGATTATATTGATATTCGTGAAGTTTTTTATATTCTATTTTATTCAACAATTTTGTAATAAAGGTTGAACTTGTGGCCTGATACTAAAATAGCAATACATATATACTACGAACTTGAAAATCTGATTTGTAATTTTTTATTCATAAATTTTAAGGTTATTTAATTTTTTATGTATTTGTTAATTTGATTAAAATATTTCATGAGTTTAGAGATACATGCTCAGTAATTTTTAACTACTATATACTGTTCAAACGTATCAAATTTTTTTCTAAAAGTATATAAAAATATATAAAAACTAGGTTATCAGGAGATAAATAATATGCTGTGTAACTAGCATAAGTACTGTGATTGGGTGTTGCTAACAGAACCTAGGTGCTGCACAAAAAATGCACAGCAGATCCTCGATTTTGATTAGATTAGATCACAATTTTACTAATGAAATCGCAGCCGCCTATTAAGTGAAAATTGTTCCTAGGCCAATTTTACCATAATGCGGGCTTATTTTTATTTTTGTAATAAAAAAATTAAAAGTTAATTCCGGTCAAAAATCAGCAAACAATGTATTGCAGGCCAAAATTTTGGGATCCTCGGCTATTAGCCAATCAAAATCGAGAATCTGCCGCACATTTTTTGTGCGATTAATTGATTATGACATATATGCGGCATATCATATAGGCGAACTGACAGACAAATTTGGCTTATAACGAGTCCCTCGCTACACTTTAGACAATAAAATTATGACAACAAATTTTTAACTAAGTAATGTAAACCGTTTGTAGTTTAAATAAGTTAAAAATAAACATAGAGTGTACTGAAAAATCTGAAAAACTCTGGTCACCATGCTGACCATTATATTAACTAATTTGTTACTTCTATTTGTTTAATTTTAGGGAGACTCAGGGATGAGAGGGGATAATATTAAACGAAAGTTTAACTTCAAGCAGTCTAATTTTTAACCCTAATCCTAAGACACATAATTTGCATTTTACCGGATGCATAATTTGGCATTTGTCGGATCATAATCCTGAACACCCTAATGCTCTTAGTAAATTAAAATCACCTGATTTCTGCCTATTTTCTTATATAAAAATATTTAGTTAAGCCATGCAAATTTAATTTATTAGTTCTTGTAACATGAGCCTTTTTAAATAAACCCAGCGACCGGCTTTTTTTTTTAATTTTATATATAGCAATTTATAAAATTTTTAAATTTTTTTTTTTTAAAAACCTACCCGGTTATTAAAACATATAAAAAATTATTTATAAAAGGGTTATGAGAACCAATTAATTAACTTTACATAGCTTTAAACTACAGTATTTATAATTTATCAAAAAATTAAATTAAAAATCAGGCATTAATTACGATTTTAACCAGTCAGTTAAGCCAGACTGGCTAATACTAACTATCTGTTATGATTATAACCGGTTACTATAAACAATATTTGATAATGTAAACTGCAAGAAAAAATTTTATTAATATAAGTAAATTTTTAGCAATATACTAAATAAATTCAAAAGTAAAAAATAAATTAGAACATATGTAAAAAAGTAAGCTAACTGCATTAATGGTAAGTATAAGCAATATATGAACTATATAATATATAGTATATTTTGAAAACTATTTCTCTTTCTCTTCCAATATCTTTTTCCAGGCAGCTCTGTTGCCTTCCCAAGCTTTTTTCCAGGCATCTCTGTTGCTTATTCTATCCCACCATTTTTTAACATTAAGTCTTTTATTCCACAAATCAACATGTTTGGTAGAAGGACAATGTAAAAGATTGGCTAAGGAAAATTTGCCAGCTAAATATTCTTTTCCTTCTAAAAGCTTGTCATAAACTTCTAAAACTTTATCAATCTCTTTATGTGACTGCTTAATTGATTCTGGATTTTCTGGAATTGTTCGGAATACTTCTTGAAATATGATTGTTCTTATTAGTGGATCATAGTAAGACGATTTATAAGAAATGAATTAATCAACTAATGCAACTTTATGAATATCGTGAGGCATCAAGACTTTGTCACTATGTTTTCCTTGGTATTTAGACACTAGGTAATGGTAAATTTAAAATCACTATCATAAAGAACAGGGATTTTTCCACTATAATTGTTATAGCTTGTTAGTATCCTAATTACATATAAATGTCTGCAATAGATGATGTTTATAATGGATGCTTATTTGCGAAAAATTCCTTTTTCTTTAAAGCTTCCTAGCCAGCTGGACATTCGAGTTAGTAAGAAAGACCTAACTTATTAAGGCATGCAATAACAGAGAGGACAGATGTTGAAACTTCAAATCCAACGACCTTAATAGTCTGTTTTTTTTTTTTTTTGTAATAAATACGATTGAATTAAAGATGAGAAAGATGAAATGGTTAAGTATTTAAGTATTTTTGCTGTACTCGTTTACACATCAATGAGATTATTTCCATATTTTTGATCATTAATAATAATGCAATTTCATGTTAACATACATAGAACCACATAAACATAAAGATTGTTAAACAAACAAGATTTGCATTCAAGAGGATGCAAATGCAGTGAGTAACTTATTGAATAGGATAATTGTGGGCTGTGAGGTTCAGAGCATACTAAATATTAAATATTAAAATATTTTAAAACGTATGATTATAGTGTGTATAGGACAATAGTAAATTAAAGATTTTAATAGCTATTTATTTGATAGTGCTGTAGCAGTATTTAACATAATAATTTTAGATAATTAAGAGAAGAAAATAGTATAAAATGATGAAAGTAATAGTATTTAAAGGTTAGATGATGTAAAAGTAGGAAGAGCACAAAAATATGGGCCTTACATATACAGTACTAATACTGTTTAAAAAACTATTCTAGAGACTAAACTTTAATATTGACAGGCTACGAAAGAGGCATGGAAAACTTGGCCTGAGTAATTGAAGTCAAATAAGGTTCTAGATTGTCATGAGATACTAATACGGAATTACAGGATTAGACTTTATATATCTGGGAGAAGAATTAGAACAAACTATTTAAGTGACTAGTATTTGAATTCTACCAAGTTCTTACTAGAATTGAACTCTGACTTAGTTCAACTGCTTTATTGTAGATGCAAAAGGCATTGTGTTTATAGTTTTTATACTGTGAATAAATACACAATGGCT
>CAJVPY010006345.1:0-10603 GCA_910591965.1 Dentiscutata erythropus | reverse complement strand
ACCTTCCTAACTAGGCACCCATTATATACTCCTTGCCCTTATTCAGTTCATAACAACCCCGATACCCACATTTGGACGTCTCCTTACCTGGATTCTTTATCGGTTCATCCCTTACTTCAAGCCGGCAACCCAGAAGGGTCGGTCTGCCCAGGCTTTAAGTACCTGAAAGACACCCTCCCCTTGGTTCATACTTTCGGAGTGTATACTCTTTTCCTCTGGTGCGACAACCCGGCAGTTTGGCTAGTGTGTCCTCCGCCAGCAGACCTGGTCGCTCGGTTCTCCAATCTCAGGCCCTGGTTTGAATTCAGCCCTTTTGTGATACCGTTGAAGATTACTACTACCTCCAAATTCAGGACTTGCCAAATGGGTTTTCGGTTATTCTGGTTTCTCGGATTTATTGTGCCAAAGCTCCCATAACTAGATGGTATGATCAAGATTACAGATTTCTAGATCCAACTAATAATTGACAATATCATTTAGCTTTTTATATTATGAAATTTTTTTTATTTGAGTATAATTATATCAAATCAAAATAATTCAAAGCAAAGAGACTCAGTATCCTTGAGAATGCGCACCTCTGAATTACTTCAAACTTGAGGCAGATTTGTTTAATTCCCACATAAGATTAATGGATCATATCTTTGTAAACTATTTTGAGAAAATGGTATTAAACTCAATTTATATCAAATCAATATAATTCGAAGCAAAGAGACTTAGTATCCTTGAGAATGCACACTTCTGAATAACTTCAAACTTGAGGCAGATTTGTTTAATTCTCATATAAGGTCAATGAACATGTCTTTGTGAATTATTTTGATTTGAAAACTCTGAATAAAATTTTATTTAAATCTATCAATTTAAAGAAAAACCATATTAATGTATTTATTTATTTATTTTTTACTATTTTGACTAGATCCATAATTTCGGTTTCCAGAAGATTTAAAAGGGGATGAAAATGTTTTTATACTCAAATTTAAATGATTATTAGAAATCATTACATTATTGTTTAAAGAATAAGATATATGAAATAAATATACTCTAATTTTCCATAATACCAAAAAAAAATCATAAAAAGTTCTATAAGAACATTTAAAAAATAGAATTCGAGTATGTCCTAATAATATTTTCCTATATGCTGGCGAAATTTTTTTATCCATAAGATAAAAAAAAATTTCATCTTGAAAGAAATGAACTAAATAATTGGTACATCCTCTGTATTTAATAACCTACTAATACGATCAATTGAATCTTTATCTAATTTACCCAATTTTATTTTATCTTCATATAAAATTGCAAGAAATTTTCTTTACATTTACATATTCATTATTTATTTATTAGCTCTTTGATTATTTCTTTTATTTAATGAAATAAAACAAAATTATATCCAAATAAATCAAGCCTCATGTAAAGTAATTAATCTGAGTATTTAATCCAAAAAAGAATATTTATCATTTGTTGTGTAAAGATGTGGCCAGGGTAGGAAGAATATTGTTCAATAAAAATTTACCCTTGCTATCAAATTCTTCATTTTGGCACTTATTTATTCTCTGTATTTCTTTCTCAATTTTTTGAATTTGTTTAATAAAATCTTGCACCATAATCTAAGAAAATTTAATTTGTTTTAACCAATTTTATATTATAAGATTTGATAATACTACTAATCTTTACACAATACAAAAAATCTATCATATATCTAGCTTGTTGATCTTCAAACTTTAAAGAAATCTTGGAAGAACTAATATCAGCCAAAACACCAAATTTTTGATTTAAATATCTCGTATATTGTAGAAGATAGATCGCACTATCTAAAACAAAAACTTTTTTTAGTTTTAAGTAAATATTAGGGAGAAATATATTAAAAATCACCTGTTATATAAATTCCGCCAAGTTTGATATCACTAAATAAATCTAATAAATTATTTGAAATTCCTTTTACTTTCTTAGAATAATGATTGATTATTGTATTAAAATTGTCATTTAGTGCTCGACTGAGTTTGTTATAATCATTATCACCATTAATGTTTGGGAGCTTAGCTTCACCCAAAATAGGATAAAAATATCCATAGTGAACTCTATCGCTATTATTTATCACATTTTCTACACGATAAGAAATAGCAATATCAACTTTTTTACGATATTTCTTTTTTGACATAATTCCATTAACTAACTGACTAGAAGCTTCCAAATCATCAAAATTAAAAAAGAAACTTTTGTGTTCATATGAGCAATATGTTGGATATTCCTGTCTACAATATTTTAATAGTGTTATTATTTAAAACTAGAATTAACTAAACTATAATAATAACAATAATGATAAATATATTAATTTTGATATTGTTTACCCATGTAGTATAATATAGCATAATAAATTTATTCCAAGAAGTTTCTCTAAAGGCGAGATGATAGTCTTTTTCGTCAATTTCTTTATCCTTTTTCTAAGTGATTATTCTAAGTTAAATGAAATTAAATAAAAAATATAATACAACTATTTTTTATCATTGTTTAATTTAGTTATCTTACCACAATTTTAAGATTTCAATAATAGATCCTTTAACTTGTTCGCTATAAACACCTTCTGATAACTTTAAGTTTAGTGATAGAAAATATTCAATAGAAATATCGAGGTTTTGCAACTTATTAATATTCTGGAGATTAAAATTTTCAAATGAATCTTTAACTGAATTATTAATTTCAGATATATCTTTAAGATTTACTGATCCAAATTTTGATATTTTGAATCGTGTAAAATTTGTCCCGAGAACATTACGCCATAGATCAAGATCACAAAAAAGATCAATTGTCATACAATAAAAAGAATCAAGTAGGTTTTTTTGAATAAATTTGTTTTCAAAAATGTCAAAAGAATTTGAAGAGAATAATGAACTATTTTCCTAAAATGTAAAAATATTAAAAAGAATTTATTATCAATATTTTTAAATCAGATCAGATTTAATTTTACTAACCGCTATTTCTTTCCATTTACTCTACGATGCTCTTCTATCATATTATTGACAAGTTTCTTAAAATCGTCAAGTTGTACCAAATCATCACATGACTTAAGTTCCAAGAGGAATCTCCCAGATGCAAAATTCATTAAATTATGAACTATTACCAGTTAAATTAAATTAGAATAAATAATTATATAATATATACTTGTAATTAAATTTTTAAACATAAACTTACTTTTGTCATCTTCTTTGCGATGGGTGACATCTGCCCAAAACTGTAGGACACAGCTATTTTGTGCCTCAAATTCAAATAGGTAAATATAATAGTTAGTCAAACAAACTTATATAAAACTTACTTAAATAGTGTTTTCTATTCATAATTTGCTAGACAATTATCCAACGAATAACATGTAAAAAATAGTATATAAAATTTAGGGCAAATTAATGGCCTGAGCTTGTCAATATACAGCATGAGAAAAAATCCAGGGCAAATTAATGGCCTAATTAAAGCATAACCTGTTAAAAGCAATCAATATATTAAAAAAATTCAGAGCAAATTAATGGTCCGATTTAAGGATGGCAGTGAGCAAGTTATAAATCGAATATAAAATTCAGAAAACTTATTGTGATACGCACAAATTTAATCATTATAAACTTAATTTTGCAAAAATTATATCTTCTCTTACATTTTCTTCAATATTTCTTAATTGCTTTTTATCGACAGAGCTCACGTACACTTCATATTGAAGTTTTATATCAGATGAATGTTTACTAAGTGATAATATAATTTGTATTTAAGTAAAAAAAGTTTTATGTGCTAATTTTTTATGACATGAACGGATTTCATTTTTTGAGATATCTTGAACATGATACAAGAAATCTTCGAGTCTTGGCAGTCTTGGCAGAGAAGATTTAAGAGTATTAATATAAGAAATAAAAGATTCACAAAAAAATTTTTCGTTTAGCGTATTCATGATGTACAGTACTGTTTTGGATAACAGATAAACTGTTTGTATTAACGTTAACGTTAATAAAAACAAATGCAAGATGTAGATCAATTTCATGTGATCAAATATCATGTGATTTAAGTTTGCTTAAATTATAATGAATTTGCCTAGAATTATACCTAATTTTGCCTGTAATTTTGCTTGAAATTATATTTTAATTTTACCTAATATTAAGTCAGAACTCTATACCTAAATGCAATATATATGCATAAATTTTTATTGAATTTATTACTATTATATATTTATTGTAGCTTAAATAAAGCTGTAATTTACTACATATGGTAAGTTAATTTGATGTGAACAAAACTCTTTTTAAAAAGTCATCAAATATGCTTTTTGTAAATTTAGATTATTTTAATAAAAAAAAAAATTATACAAATAGAAATCAATAAAATAAAAAATCTTTCAACAAAAATGAAATATACTAAATTAATATTCATCGGAACAAACATTAGAATAATTCATTAAATATGATCAGCATTATTCTTACTCAATGCGGTACAATGATGTTAAAAGACAGAATTAATAAATCAAAGAAAATTAAACACTAATAATAGATGGCAACATGCAAAAAAAATAAACAAATAAAATGCATGTCCTATAAATCCCAATTTTGCAAAATGATGAGCATTAAGTTTACTTACAAGTAAGACTACCAAATGAAAAATAGTTAATACTATACTCAAGTCAAGAATTGAATATGAATGAGAAATAATTATATATACTTAATAAACAAAACTATCCTATGAAATTAAAATCTAAAAAGTTCAATCGGTTAGTTGTCAACTAACCAACTAATCGATTTTTTCAACTTTCAATTTGTAACACTAATTTAGTTACAAACTTAGCGAAATAAATAACATTTGATTTACTATTGAATGATAAAAAAAAAAAAATCGAATTAAAAAAAAAACTTTGAAATTTAAAATTTTAAAATCTTTAAAAAAAACTGCTGTTTTTTCAGGTTGGAGATATTATAGTGCTATTTCTCTCTACAGAAATTGTCTGAAAGAGGGAAATACATAGTAAAATTAAAAGAAAAATTGAACACGTGAATCATAATATTTGACCTTCGTTTATTTTGTAGTTCAATAATTAGGACCATCATCTCAAGGAGACGAATCATCAAAAGGTACTAATTTAATTTGATTCTGAGTGCTACTTAATGGGATATAGCTGAAAAACCTAAGTGTATCAAATTACCCACCCGTGCCAGAATACCCGACTCTCTTTCCCTTATGAAAAGGATAATTTTTATATGAACTGTTCACTATAATCAGTACCCTTATATACTACGTCCAAAGCATGGTCTCAATTGTGTAGAGAATGCAATGAGGACCCGGATAATATTAATATAGGTACGAGTTGAATTAATAGTAAATTTTCAGACTTTTTGTCTACTTTTTTGGCCCAAACTTTTTCTAAATTCTGGTCAAATAAAAATTAAATTTTAATTTGACCAGAATTTAGAAAAACTTGGGCCAAAAACATGTCTGGTTTTAGTAATTGTACCCTTTTTGGAATTATCTGGGGTCCTATGTGATATGCTATCGGTTAGATCATTAATTTAGTAAAAGTAGAGTCTAGATATAGCCAAGCCATATATAAATAGAATGAAAAACTAGTAAGCAAAATGTATTCTTTCTCTTATTAATCCAAAAGTATTTAAAACTTCTAGTGATGATTTCTCAATAACTATTAATCAAATTCGGTAAAATTTTTTTTTATTTTAATTCTATAAATTTGTAGAAGTTTTAAAAACTTTTGAATTTATAAAAAGGATCTATTACGGTCCGAATCAATCTTAATTCGGGCCGTAACCTAAAACAGCGCTTAGCGCCCGCTATTTCAGGTTTATTACTATATTAATAATGACAAGCGCACTAAATACTTTGTAGAGCTTATTTCTATGTATAAAGTTATCGGTCAATTTTTTTAAAAAAATTTGTCTTTAAAAAGTTTTAACATTTTAAAAATGTTATGTTTTTGATGCAGTATTTGCAAGATGTTTGAAATACATCAATTTTATTAGTCAATTCCAGTTACGCGAAAATTGAACTATTTCACATAATTGTCAGGTATAAGCTTCTGGCACTATATATCCAAAAAAAACGTGAACAGAGTGTGAGAAACCTTGGAATATGATCAATTATTATGATACTATTCTATACGTATAATTAATTATGATAATTCTAACTGATTATATTATAAACTAAGTTACATACTTAGCATTACTAATTACGATACTATCCATGTTTGTCTATTTAACCATTTTTGGGTTTCCTGTAAATAATTTACAGATATTGTACCGGATATAGTAAATGTCATCATTTATTCATCTCTGTGCATGTCCATAATCTGCTATTGTCCGATCATGCCTTAAATTGAAAAGGCTTATTATTACGAAGTTAAATATATAAATCTTCCGAATACTTTTCATTATGATTTTTAAAATTAAAAGTTTTTTTTTTATTGTTTTTATATAAATATTTGTTTTTTGTAACAGTCAAGTCTTATGCTGGGAATATAATCAAATGGTGATTCACGAATCAAGAATTAATTTTTAAAAAATCAACTTTCAATCTGCATATTGCCAGAATAGTAAGTTTTGTAAGAGAATTTTTTACAGCAACTCACTTCAAAACATACCAACTCAACCTCAACTAAATACTGTAGGTACATGAATAACAAGCCATCTCTTACATATAAATTTTTTTATAGATAAAAATTACAATAATTTCGTTCAAATAAACTCAATCTAAACTACCTATTATGTGTCAAGTAAGTGTGCGACTGAATTTATTATTGAAACTCACAATAAAAATCTTGGTAATTCCACTACAAATTAACTTACATTTTCTTAATAGAAATTATGATAATTCTGATCAAACCAACCAACTCTTAATTATATGACAATTATGACAATTCAAGTTTATCTTTTTGATTTGTTAAATCGATACATAATAAATAAATATTAACTATAACCAATAATTCCAGTACAACCAACTTAACTAAATCTGCAATAACTGGAATAGCAAACAATTAGAAAATGAATATACAGCAATTTACTATAAAATTCACAATAATTCCATTACTGACTTAATCACAGACTATGGTCGCATCAAAATCAAAATTTCAAATACAACCTATTTCAATCTCAACCACATATTGCTGTTATTGAAAAGCAAGTTTTGTATTTTTTAAAATAATGATAATATCAACTTTAACTATATACGAGATTACTAGAATAACAAGTTTAATGCAGAATATTTTATAGTGATTGTATAAATTGATAATATCGACACAAACTGAATCTTAACCAGTGTACAAATAAATCGTGTAATGGGTTTTTACAGTAAATGGAAATAAGAGTAATTCTAATACCAACTAATTCGACTCAAATCACATGTGTGCAGTACTGTGATAATTATTAAACTCTGTGTAAGATGGGTGGCGTGTAAGCGCCACCTATCGCACTAGTATTGTTTATTTCAGTTCTAATTACAAATTATATTATTCAGATAACTATAGTTGTTAGACAAAACCATATGATGCTAAATGTCACATATCAAAATTTAATAAAAATTAGATTTAATTTTTAGATCTTGGTATTTTTTGACTGGTGATGATTATCATCACATGGTTTCGTCTAACAACTATACAGATAATCATATTTTATCATATAAATTACTAGAGTTTTTTTTGACAAATTGTCATTTTATTTATTTAGAATGGAGAATGTTGTTGGCAACTTATATAATAATTGGTTTGACCTGTTATCTTTATAATTTCTAAATATGTTTTAAATCATTTTTTGACAAGCATTATTAAAATTGAAGATAACTTGTATTTTAAGGAATATCTTGTATATAATTAAAAAATATCCAACTAGACATACGTATAGTTTTATTAAATGATTGACTACTATAATAAGTTAGTTATCTCAGCAAAATCTTGATTATGTTATACAAAACAACTGTCAATTAGCTGAAAATTTTCTCTTTTCTTTTTATATAAATACTCCCATAATATTTATTCCTTCATGTTTTCATCAGAAAAAGAGGTTAGAAAAAAAAGCTTAATAAATCTGTACTAAAGAATGCATAAGCATATTTGCAAGCTCGAAATAATACACAATTTAAATTTATTTAAAAAATGGAGCTTTGAAGCAATCTATATTAACAAAATTATTAATTAAAAATATCAAAATAAAAATTTTAATAGAATAAAAATTAAATTGAGTTTTTTATAATTAGTAGATGTCAAGTTTTTATAAATAAATTTTCGAAATACGTATTTATTTCTCGGTATTAATTGAATATAACAATTAGGATTAATTACAATACTGATACTTATTATAATGCTAAATTAATAGCCAGATAATTAATTTTGTTAATTAAAATTCAAAAAAATAGTTAATTTAATTAAATGTTTGCAAATTAAATATAACTTGAATTTTTGATTCATAACTTATTTTGTCAACAGCATTTTAATTATTATTTTTATATATATGTTTAGTTAAATTTAAATACTTCAAGTTGACAAAATAATCTTTTTATATTTATTAAAAATATAAGCTATGTCAAAAGGAAAAAAAGTTAAAGAAAAACTATATAGGTAACTTTGGTGCAAAGTTTCAAGATGCCACGAAAATAATTAAGAAATACTCAATGATCAAGACGAAAAGAAGAGTAAAACAAATTTAATACTGAAACTAATAATCAAAATGTTTCAAATAATGATATAGGGTATTTAAAAATAATAACAATATATTTATTAATTTAAGATTTTGTTTAATCAATAAATTTAATAACTTCAAAATCATATTTTGAGATTACAACTAATGTCAGAAAAAGACATGGAAGAGAGAGAATTAAAGAAGCCATGAAAATAATTCAAGCAATATGTGATAAAGAAAAAAAAATAAGCTTGAGGACTGATACTAACAATCAAAGTTTATACATGAGGTATCAAGAAATATTAACAATTGTCATACGTATTCATATATTTGTTAATGCAAATACTCAAATTAATAAAGTAATCTTTTTACTTTAATATGTTGTAATAGTAATTTTATAACAAGTAAATGGCTTTTGGTAATTCTTTTCAAATATTGGATCCTTTAAATTAAAAATGAGAAATCTTTCTTATAATTTATAGCTGCACATTGTTCTTGATTTCACTATAACTTAAATAAACTGGCCTTAGTGCACTAAGTAAAAGTGTCAGAAATGTGATTTTACTATATATTTACTACAGTACCCTTCTAATCTATGTCTAACCCCAATACTAAGACTAGTTAAATATCAGAATTTGTATATACATACTTACATTATACAGAATTATTTGACAATTAAATATTGAGCCAAAGGAGTCGTTGGATATCCGTCTGTTAGCAAATTTATTAATCATTTTATATACTATATATTTTATTTAGTAGATTGTAGGATAGGTAGCGATGTAGTAAAGGGTTGCGATTGGTCTCTGGTACGTCTGGTGGTTTGTAAATCAAGTGTATCGGCGTGTATGATTTTCTTCTAATCGACTTGTAAATTGGTGATGTTGAAGACTGTGGTTGTGATGTAGCACATATATTTCCCTATTGGAGTCTTTGGACAGTTTCTGCATTTTGAGAGTTTGTTAGGAATCGAGGGGTCGAGGACCCAGTGCCGGTAGGTTATGGTTGGGGCAATGATTTTTGCAGCTGTTTATTTATTTTTAAAAATAAATAAATATTACTATTTAAGTTCTATTAATGTGAAAAAATAAAAATTATTTGTGGTAATAGTTATGTACAATATTTATTAAATTGGTTTGAAATACAACTTCAAAATTCAATTTTTTTCTTTAATTTATTCTATTCATGTACGATTTGTCCTGGAGATAAGCGCATTCTATTAATAAATTCCAATAACTTTGAACTTTCTGTCACGTGTATACCAGAAAGTTCAAAGTTACTTTTTTAATTTTTTGATAATGGATGAATCAAAAATGTAACTTTTGCGCAGCGCGTACAAACTCGTAAATGTCTGTTGAACAGGAAATTAAAGCAAACAATAAAATCGACGTATGATAGGGTTCATCATTTTTTCTCGCAATACTTAAATAAGAAAAAAACGAATTTCTTAAATTTATCTTTACTTTTTTTTTGTAATTACAAGAATCATGTTTATATTTAAAATTAGAGTTGGACAAAATGTTCCTCGGTCTAACAGACGAAACATCAAACATCAAACATCATTGAATAACATATAATGCAATTTCCTTTACCTAGCGAATGTTTTTAATATTTCGTATGTTGATTTTCATGTCGATATAGAAATATTCACAGGAAATAATAAAAAACAAGAATTATGCATGTTTTTTTTTTTTTACTATCTGTGCGAAAGATATTATAAAATAGACCAATACTGTATTTAATCAATTTTCATCTTATTTGAATTTGAAGCTAATAAAATTTGATTTTGTCTGGAGTTATGCCAGTTTTTAATTTTATATGAAAAAGCAGGCCGGCATTAAGAAAGTTTGACCAGCATTGAGATGAAATAGAAAGAAAATTTTTAATTTTAGACCAAAAGCTAAAGTGGGCCAACTTTAAAAATATTGGCCAGCATTAGATTAGTATACCATATGTAAGTTACATAAGTT
>CAJVPY010006344.1:0-10603 GCA_910591965.1 Dentiscutata erythropus | reverse complement strand
TAAACGAAGCATTTATTTATTTCTAATTATTTTTCGACGGAAATTCGGTTTTAAAAAATTGTATAAAATTTCAATTGTCCGATAGAATTGATAGATTGCCGACACAATTTTCTGATTCCATGTTATGTAAAGCGAAAATTAACTATGCGTGACCTTAAATGTGAATATGAGCCTATTATTTACTGTAGAATTAAAAAAAAAAAAATCCGACTGCCGACCGTTGATTCTGAAATCCATGTAATGCAAAACGAAAAATTAACTTTGCGTGGCCTTATATTAGCTGCTTTTTTTTTTTTTACTAGCAGAAAGAATTCTGGAAGTGCGTAAATAAAATTCTTTCGCTTAAAAAAATATTTTGTATTTTTTATTTTTATTAAAGAAACCCGATTTTGTGGCGTAATCAAGTTTGTCCAATTAAAGACGGTGTTTCGTGTATCCAATCACAACTGTGGCGGAAATTAGAGACAACTCACCTAACTCTAACGTACGTACAGACGTACAACATAAATGAATATTGCGCAATGTAATACATATTTTTAATAAATTTGATACATTCATATGTGACACATCCTTTCTTACGGCAAGATGTTAGAAAAAATTGTTAAAGAAATGTGTAATCTGTATAATGAAGAAAGATTGAAAGGCCGAAATTCCGATTCAGTTCTTGACACATTAGAACAACTTCTAATAAACAAAAAACAAAATCCAGATGATATTATCAATTTTTGCCTAAATGATCATGTCACTCCTATAATTCAAAAAGTTCTCGCAGATTGTTATTATTATGGTAAATGGGTCGAAAAAGATGAACGTAAAGCATTCGCTTATTGTCAAAAATCTGCCGAAATGGGAAATTCTGATGGAATAAATGACCTCGGATATTGCTATATTTATGGAATAGGAGTTGAAAAGGATGAGCAAAAGGCATTCGTTAATTTTCAAAAATCTGCTGAGATGGGAAATGGTTTTGCAATATATAATCTCGCAGATTGTTATGAAAATGGAATAGGAATTGAAAAAGATGAACATAAGGCATTCATTCATTATCAAGAATCTGCAAAGATGGGAAGTGCTAATGCAAAAGTTCAAGTTGGATAAAATTAAGGCATTCATTTATTATCAAAAATCTGTTGAGATGGGAAATGCTTCTGCAATAAATAATCTCGGACTTTGTTATGAATATGGAATAGGGGTTGAGGATGAACATAAGGCATTCGTTAATTATCAAAAATCTGCTGAGATGGGGAAAAGCTTCTGCTGCGATATATAATCTCGCACATTGTTATCAACATGGAATAGGGGTTGAAATGGATAAACATAAGGCATTAATTCATTATCAAAAATCTGCTGAATTAGGTTATTCTGCTGCAATAAATCAAGTTGGATATTGCTATATGTATGGAATTGGGATTGAAACAGATGAACAAAAAGCATTCATTTATTATCAAAAATCAGCCGAGATGGGAAATATTAACGGAATGTCTGCACTTGGTTATTGCTATAGAAATGAGATTGGAGTTTCAAGAGATTTACAAAGGGCTGACTATTGGTATCAAATGTAAATAATCGGTTTATTTAATTTTTACTGAAATTATAATTTTTTAACATGAATTTTTCTAATAATAATTAGGGCAAAAAATAAAATGTTGGGTACTTTTAAAGTTATTTAATTTACTTTGGATATAGTGTAAATTTATTTGTTAACTTTTTTCTTTTATAGTCATAGATGAATGGACAAAAGAAAATTCTAACATTGATGATGATATTAAAAATTATTGGTTGAAGAAAAATATAAACTATCATGGATTTCATATAAAGAGTTTATGAATATTAGAAAAATAGGACAAGGTGGATTTGCAACAGTATTTTATGCCAGCTGGATAGATAAAAAGCAAAATATTTGGAGAAATGTCGCGCTCAAATTAATCGATGGATCAAAATCTTATAACGAAGAATTTATAAAAGAGGTGATTATGCTCATTATTTTTTTTTTCTTTAATAATTTTTAATTATTAAGTTATTTTTATTTTAACATTAAAGTTAAAGGCATATTGTGATATTGGTTCTAAACATCCATCATTTTTAAAATGCTATGGAATATCAAAAGATGATTCAGGAGATTATATTCTTGCCCTGGAATATGCAAGAATGGGTTCATTGCGTCAAAATCTTCACTCTGTAGCACAAATGAAATGGAAGGACAAATTATCATTATTGCATTGTATTGCTTCTGATCTTCGAATAATTCATTCTCAAGAACTTATTCACCGTGATTTGCATAGTGGTAATATTCTTCAAGAACATTTACATAGCGCTTATATTTCAGATTTAGGGCTTTCCATATCAGCAAATATATCATTAAATGCAGAAAAACAAGGAATTTATGGAATTTTACCATATATAGCACCAGAAGCTTTAGATAGAGGTTATTGTTCAACAGCATCAGATATTTATTCATTTGGCATAATTATGTGGGAAATATTATATGGAAAGCTTGTATCTTATAATCTTGAATTTGGATCACAACTTCAAATTGAAATATGCAATAATGACTTACGGCCAACAATTATTCAGAATACTCCACAATGTTACATAAATTTGATGAAGAAATGTTGGGAAAAAGATGAAGTAAACCGTCCATCAGCAATAAAAATCCGTGAAATCCTTGCAGAATGGATGAATGATGAAAATATTTTATTAGAACTAAGTAAATCGAATGAAGTATTAAAAAATATCAAAAGTACACATATACAGACGTATCCTGATGATATTTACAAAAGTAAATTTATTAGCTATACTACATCGTTTTATCAAGGTATCTTTCTTTATTATTTGCAATAATAAGTTTTATTCTTTAATATTAATTATAATTATTTAACAGATAGCGAATTGAATGAGTTGAATATGGATGAGTTGAATATTAATGAATGATATAAAACATACTGTAATTGAAAAAAATGTATATTGTAAATTTAATTTGTTTTAGGTTTGACAATTGGTTGTTTCTTAGTGGGCATTTGACCACAAAATTTGCATACCGCATTTTATTTGCCAAATAGTATTGATTTTTTGTCTAAGTAACTTTAATAGATAACTTCTGAAAGTTGTATATTATTCGCAAAATAAATTCTTTAATAAATTCTTTTTTAATAATTTCACGTTTCATACAGCATATATACTAGAGTAATTTTATAATTTGAAGATAGTATTTTGAACTGACTGAGTTTATATAGTATCAAGCCAATATACTGTATATGTTTTTGATACTTTTTGTTGGGTACAGTACGTAATATCCGTAGATTCTGAGTCTAAACGACTTAATTGAAAATAAGTAACATCTTAATAAAAAAATATGCGAAGTGTCCGAGAAGCATTTCGTCACGAATCGATCATGGTTTGTTGTATGATCTCGTATGTAATTTTAGTAGAGTAATTGACTTAGTATTTTCTATTAATAATTTTTAGTAGGAAAATGTGCCTTTTCCCAGATAAGGTAATATCTGTTCTTTTCTACTAACCTGACTTTACTTGCCTAACTAAGCAAATAATAATAATCCGGTAGTCTGTATAGAAACTATGATCCGATGGCGTCATTGCTTGTTTGTTTTCAGATAAATTATGGCTTATCATACGAAATCATATTACGAATTTTTGAAGCGAAAGTGGCCTCGTGATGACGAAGGAATTTGTGTAAATTGTCTAATTTTGGTTAGCATTGTAATTAACAGGCAATTTTTCACCTCAATAACACCTTGATAGATGGTAGCTTTATGCATACTCTCAAATTATGCACGGCTTACTGACAAAAATTTAAAACAAAAGAAAGTTCTTCTTGAGCTAATATTTTTTTATTAAATTTAAGATACAATTGCTTTAAATACAGTATAGCTAATAAAAGACATATTAATCGTATTGGCGAAAATTACAGTCGGAACATTGTGATTATTAAATTACTATAGGGTAGCTATATAAAAACTGATGAGCTCGTAAATTATCTAAGGAGCCATAAAGTAAACTATATAAAAAACTGATAAGAAATTTTACAATGATTGATTAAAATATCACTTTTAATCTCAGTAGTCACTCTAAATTTGCATATGATTGGTTCAAAAAACTTTTAGGCATAATAAAAATTATGAAAACTGGAAATTTTTCGACCATACAGTTAAATTTATTCTTTTACAGATGTTCCATATCCATTTGCAATTACCTATTCTACCTTTACATCATTTCTACTTTTATATTATTACATTTGCATTACTTAATGACTAATTTAAACATAAAATTTTATTTTTTTGTACTTATTATTATACAATTATATATAGAATAATATCCTCGTTTATCTTGTATTATATACATTAATTCAAGAAAACTGAAGAAAATTGATTTTGAATATTTAACTTGGCAGGATACGGCTGATATCATTATTAAGTCATGTGGTTTATTATACTAGCATTCCGCAGATATTGACTACCTTAATTATTGTTATGTTCAGAGTTGATAATTTGCATATTAAAATAATCAATTAGAATTAAAAAATAAATTAATTTACAACTCAATTCGTTATAAATTTAAAATATTGAAAAATTTCAGGATTAAATAATATTTTATAGTTATCCATGTCATCAAATTGCAAATTGGTATTCCAGACATCCCAAACCGGATCTCATTTAGGTCCGCCACGACGTCTTTTTTTACGCTGATTGGATAAAAATTTTCTTCTTCGGAAGAGTTATTTCGATTACTGTCAATTTTATGATGCGTAACAACTTTAATTGTTGTGAAGTAATGTAAAAAGTTGATCGATATTATAATATAATCAAGAAAATAGCAAATACGAACTATTTTTATTTAGAATTTCATTATTGTTATTTATTGTAAACAAAAATTTTCGTTAATGGACTTTTTATACAGTTTTTAGGATTCATACGGTTTTTGCCGTAACTGTAACCGCAATTTCTATGCGTCGTACGGTTCACTGAAATAGTTCTACCCACACCTCTACTTGGATCACAAAATTTTATTATCCAATTAGTTCTGATCCTTAAGAAACACTAATTAATTGTTATCCAAATAGTGAGTTAAACAGTTGCACATGATGATAAATGAATTCAACATAAAAAATTAAGAAACGTTAAACTTCTATGAAATTAAATACAATTATCATTAGGTAATAGTGATTCAAAATAAGAGCTTACTTAATTATCAAAAATAGTCAATATGAATGCTGATTAAATATATAACCTTGGATACTGTTATCTAAATGGAATAGGAGTTGAAAAAGACGAACATAAAGCATTCACTTTATATCAAAAATCTGCAGAAATGGGAAATGCTACTGCAATAAACGATATTGGGTATTGCTATCAATATGGTTTGGGAATCAAAAAAGATAAGCATAAAGCATTTATTCATTATCAAAAGTCTGCAGAGATGGGAAATGCTGTTGCAATTTATAACCTTGGAAGCTGTTATGGGTATAAAATTGGGATCGAAAAAAAAGATTTATATAAAGCATTTATTAATTACCAAAAATCTGCCGAGATGGGAAATGCTTCTGCAATTTATAGCCTTGCACAATGTTATCAATATGGATCGGGAATCAGAAAGGACGAAATTAAGGCGTTTAATTATTATAAAAACTCTGCCGAGATGGGTTATTCTAATGGAATGTCTCAAGTTGGATATTGTTATCGAAATGGTATTGGAACATCAAGAGATTTACAGAAGGCTGACTTTTGGTATAAAATGTAAATAATATTTATTTACTTTATCTTTTTTTTATTTTTTTATTTTTTTTTTTACCGTGGTTATAATCTTCTAATGTACGTTTCCAATATTAGGGAAAAAAATAAAATCTTAGGTAATATAAATTTATTTAATTTACTCTTGAATAGTTTAAATTTACGTGCTAATATTTTTTTTTAGCTATAAATGAGCAGACGAATGAAAATTTTACTATTCATAATGATGTAAAAAAATTACTGATTGAAGAAAATTATCCATTATTATGGATTCCTTATGAAAAGCTCATAGTTGTTAAAAAAATAGGACAGGGTGGATTCGCAACAGTATCTTATGCCGAATGGAAAGATATTAGGCAAGGTATTTGAAGATATGTTGCACTTAAATTAATCCACGGTTCAAAATCTTTTAAAGAAGATCACTATTTTCTTTAATAATTTTTAAATATTAAGTACTTATTTTTTAATTTGACATTAAAGTTAAAGGCGTATTGTGATATTTGTTCTAAACATCCTTCATTTTTAAAATGCCATGGATATCAAAAGATGATTCTGGCGATTATATACTTGTTCTGGATTATGCGAAAATGGGTTCGTTGCGTCAAAATCTTCGCTCTATAGCGCGAATAAATTGGAAGGATAAATTAATATTATTTCATTGTATTGCTTCTGATCTTCAAATAATTCATTCTCAAGAACTTATTCACCGTGATTTGCATAGTGGTAATATTTTACAAGATCATTTGCATAGTGCTTATATTGCAGATTTGGGACTTTCTATATCTGCTAATATAGCATTAAATGCAGAAAATCATGGAATTTATGGAATATTACCGTATATAGCACCAGAAGTTTTAGTAAGCGGTTATTATTCAACAGCATCGGATATTTATTCATTTGGCATAATTATGTGGGAAATTTTATATGGAAAACCTGTATCTTATAATTTGGAATGTGGACTAGGACTTCAAATTGAAATATGTCGTAATGATTTACGGCCAACAATTATTGAGAATACACCGCTATGTTATATAAATCTGATGAAGAAATGTTGGGGAAAAGACCCAGTAAAACGTCCATCAGCAACAAAAATCTGTGAAATCCTTGAAGAATGGCAGAATGATGAAAATATTTTATTAGAACTAACTAATTCAGATGAATTATTAAAAAATATTAAAAATACACGTATACAAACATATCCTGAAAATATTTATAAAAGTAAATTTATTAATTATACTACAATATTTTATCACGGTAAGTATGCTTATTATATTATATAAAATAAAAATTATTCTTTAATATTAATTATAATTATTTAACAGGTAGTGAATTAAATGAGTTGAATATTGATGATCGATATAAAATATCATCTTAAAAGACTGCATATTAAATTTTATTTTTTGTAAAAAATTTCTCTTAAATACGTTATATCTGAACGAAACACGTAAAAGTAGAGATTGCATCCGAATAAATTCACAAATAACTCGGTTTAACCGGGCCATAAGCTGTTGTCAAAATAATATTATTGGTTAATATAGATGATTCTTGCAATGTAAATAGCTGTATTCACAATTGTAAATAAAGGCATTTGGAAGAAGTTAGTTCCCACTTTACCAAACAATAAAGTACCTATACATATAATAAACTACATCATTGTTGGCAATTTCAAATGAACATGACCAAATGACCAAATGAATTGGTCATTTGGTCATTTGAAAGTTGAAATGACCTAATGACCAAATATAAAAATTATAAAAATAAAAGTGCTAGAGCGACTCTTCTCCAGAATGGTTTCATCAGTATTATGATAACTGACTCTCGAATTATTGAATTAATCTGGATTTCTTTTATATCCCTTACCATATTGTGACCATCGGTTGGGGAGCAATTACGGATGTTAATCCAATTTATATCTGATGGTTCACTTAATTCGGGATTTATACACTTGTACGCGTGATATGATGCTGCGAAACTCTTAAGCTGAGTACTCATATATAGCTTAATTTAAAGTTAACTTATGTTAATAATAATTAGCTTAATCTTATAAATAAAAGTAGTATAGTAAAGATCTAGCCAATAAAATTGCCGAATTTAGGTTTGTGTAACTTCTACTTTTAAATGACCAAATAATAAATGACTTGGTCATTATTTTGGTAATTGGTCATTTGGTTATTTAAAATCAAATAACCGGTCATTTGCTAACACTGAACTACATACATTCGTTTGTCCAAATCTAACACGCTTCTTTTGATTTTCAATTTTCGTAATTTGTCTCGGTATTCTGGCCCCGTCTTCTTACACCACCAAGGTGTTATTGATAGAGAGTGAGGTGAAAAAAAAACCCGTTGATTACGATGCTAACCAACATTAGACTAGTTTACACAAATTCCTTCATCATCATGAGTCGCTTTGATTCAAAATCTCGAAATATGATTTCGTCTGACAAGTCATAATTTATCTGAAAACAAACAAGCAATGACATCCCGACAAATCATCAGATCATAGTTTCTATGAAGACTACCGGATTTTTGGCTTCGTTGATGAGATAAGGATAGTATGGGACGAAGAAACGAGTCGTGCTAGCAGAAAAGAACAGATATTGCCTTATTATGTTCCCCTTAAATACTAATAATTATTTTTTGAAAATACTAAGTCATTACGCTATTAAAATTACATACGAAATGATACAATAACCCGAGACAAAATGCTGCTCTGTCACTTTATATCGGGCAGCTAAAAATAGGGTATTTTATTATTAGGATATCACTTATTTTTTACTTAAGTCGTTTAGATTCAGAATCTACGGATATTCAGTACTGTACCCACCTACAAAATATCACAACATAAACGCATATAGGTTTGATACTGTATAAACTTAGTCAGTTCAGAAATACTATATTCAAGTTGTGTGAAATCTCAAAATTACTCTTTTAATTATTAAAGAATTTATTTTGCGAATAATATACAACTTTCAGAAGTTATCTGTTATATAGTTACTTAAAAAATAATAATAGGCAAATAAAATGTGGTATAGTATGTAAAATTTGCAGTCAAATGCCCACTAAGAAACAGTCAAACCTAAAACAAATGAAATTTACAATATACATTTTTTCAAATCAAAGTATATTTTATATCATTCAATAATATTCAACACATCCATATTAAACCCATTCAATTCACTATCTGATAAACAATTATAATTAATATTAAAGAATAAATCTTATAATGCAAAATAATAGATATAGATACCTTAATAAAACGATGTAGTATAACTAATAAATTTACTTTTGCAAATATCATCAAGATATTTCTGTATATGTGTACTTTTAATATTTCTTATTGCTTCTTCTGATTTACTTAGTTCTAATAAAATATTTTCGTCTTTCATCCATTCTGCAAGGATTTCACAGATTTTTATTGCTGATGGACGGTTTACTTCATCTTTTTCCCAACATTTCTTCATCAAATTTATGTAACATTGTGGAGTATTCTGGATAATTGTTGGCCGTAAGTCATTATTGCATATTTCAATTTGAAGTTGTGATCCAAATTCAAGATTATAAGATACAGGCTTTCCATATAATATTTCCCACATAATTATGCCAAATAAATAAATATCTGATGCTGTTGAATAATAACCTCTATCTAAAGCTTCTGGTGCTATATATGGTAAAATTCCATAAATTCCACATTTTTCTGCATTTAATGCTATATTTGCTGATATGGAAAGTCCCAAATCTGCAATATAAGCGCTATGTAAATGATCTTGTAGAATATTACCACTATGCAAATCTTGATGAATAAGTTCTCGAGAATGAATTATTTGAAGATCAGAAGCAATACAATGCAATAATGTTAATTTATCCGTCCATTTCATTTGTGCTACAGAGTGAAGATTTTTACGCAAAGAACCCATTTTTGCATATTCTAGAACAAGGATATAATCTCCAGAATCATCTTTTGATATTCCATAGCATTTTAAAAATGAAGGATGTTTAGAACTTATATCACAATACGCCTTTAACTTTAATAATAAATTGAAAAATAAAGTATTTAATATAGTATTTAAAAATTATTAAAGAAAAATAATTATCATACGTATAATAAAATAACCTCTTTTATAAATTCTTCATTATAAGAATTTGATCTATCGATCAATTTGAGCGCGACATCTCTCCAAATATTTTGTTTTTTATCTACCCAACTGGCAGAAAATACTGTTGCAAATCCACCTTGTCCTATTTTTCTAATATCCATGAACTCTTTATATGAAATCCATGATATTGGATATTTACCCTCAACCAATAATTTTTTAACATCTTCATCAATGCCAGAATTTTCTTTTGTCCGTTTATTTATGAATAAAAAAAAAAACATTAGCAAATAAATTTATACTACGCATATCAAATGTAAATTTAATAACTTGAAAATTACCCAACAACTTATTATTTGCCCTAATTTTTATTAGAAATTACATGTTAAAAAATTATAATTACAGTAAAAATTAATAAATAGACTATTAACATTTGATACCAATCGTCAGCCTTTTGTAAATCTCTCGGAATTCCAACTCCATTTCTATTGCAATAACCAAGTCGAGACATTCCATTAGCGTTTTTCATCTCGGCATATTCTTGGAAATGAAGAAATCCTTTATAATTATCTTTTTTAATCCCAATTCCATTCATATAACAAAATCCAACGTTATATATTGCTTGAGCATATCCCAATTCAGCAGATTTTTGATAATTAACGAATGCCTTTTGTTCATCTTTTTCAACTCCTATTCCATTTCGATAACAATCTGCGAGATTATATATTGCTGGGGCATTTCCCATTTCAGCAGATTTTTGATAATT
>CAJVPY010006343.1:0-10603 GCA_910591965.1 Dentiscutata erythropus | reverse complement strand
TCACGTCAGTTAATTCCAATACAAACTAACTCAACCACGTGTCACTACAGAGAGTAAGTACTGTAACATAATTTTTTATGGTAAAACGCGATAGAAATCATGACAGTTTAATTCCAATACAAACTAACTCAACTCTAATCACATACCGTGTGTACCGCAATAGCCTGTAAGTTTTGTAACATAATTTTTTTACAGTAAAACATGATAGAAATCACGTCAGTTAATTCCAATACAAACTAACTCAACCACGTGTCACTACAGAGAGTAAGTACTGTAACATAATTTTTTTACGGTAAAACGCGGTAGAAATCATGACAGTTTAATTCCAATACAAACTAACTCAACCCTAATCACGCACTGTGTGTTACCGCAATAGCAAGTAAGTTTTGTAACACAATCTTTTACAGTAAAGCATGATAGAAATCACGGCTGTTAATTCCAATACAAACCAACTCAACTTTGAAAAATCATGTTATAAAACTTACCAACTATTGCGGTAACACACAGTGCATGATTAAAGCAAAAAATGATAAAAATTATTTCAATACAACCTTAACCACGTGTGTTACCGCAATCGTCGGTAAGTTTTGTAATTAATTGTCGCGGATCATAATGAAATCGGATAAGGGTTTCCATTTAACCCTCTAAAACTTGTTTATTATAAATTCTACCCTAAAACTAACACTAGTCCAAATGAATAAATCAATATCAGTTCATACTAGTTGAAACTATATTTATAGGCTGCTGAATGTGCTGGATGTATACTGGCAATTGTCGGCATTCTACAAGTATTCGGCAAAAATTCCGCGAGTTCTGTCAATAATCGGCTAGTTTTCTGGCTAAATATTGACAAAATACTGACAGAATGCTGATAAAAGCCAGTATACATTCAGCACATTCAGCAACCCATTGATATGGTTTCAACTAGTGTGAACTGATACTAATTTTATCATTTTGACTAGTGTAAACTCTAACCTTAATAAATGCACCTCAAAAATTTTTATTTTTCTATTTTTATAATTCGATTTCACATTTCGCCGACAGCTCATTAGCTGACATCACACCAAGTGACACATTACTAAAAATAAATACCAGCAGTTAATTACAATACTAACCCAACCCTATGTGTTGTTGGCTTATAAATTGTCGGTGAAGCAAGCAACATCGATGTTTGAATCGTAGTTCTTAATTTATAATTTTTTTTATATTATTAAGATTTATAAAAGAATTTCATAATTGGACAAGTTACAATCACAACATTGATCAATTAATTCAACAAACACAACTTAGCGCAGTGACATTTAAAGACGTTATTGAATGGATACCCTTTAGCAAATTTGCAAATATAAAGTATCTTGCTAAAGGAGGCTTTGGCACTGTTTTTAAAGCTATATGGAATGGGATAGATGTTCGAAAATAGATGTTTGTTTAAAAAGTCTTAATTTTAAAGATATAAAACAAGAGTTTTTAAAAGAAGTAAGCATTATAATTACTGTATTATTAGATTTTAATAATCCTATTTATCCTAATTAATATTTTAGGTTGAAAATCAACATAAACATGGAGGCGATTCGGCAATTATAATTATGGAATAACTAAAAACCCAAAAGATAGCAATTACATGATGGTTATGGAGTATGCAAAGCGAGGAAGTCTCCGAAAATTATTAGATAGTAAATATAATGAATTAAATTGGGTTTCTAAAGTAGCTAACTTATATTTCATAGCTGATGGGCTTAATACAATTCACAAGGCAAAATTAATGCATAAAGATTTTCATTCCGGAAATATAGTTAATCAAAATATGTATAGTTCTTACATTACTGATTTTGGCTTATGTAAGCCAGTGTCACATGACTCAAATTCCAAAGAACTTTTTGGTGTACTTCCCTATATTGCACCGGAAGTATTGTATGCAAATGGAGAGGAATACACTCAAAAATCAGATATCTATTCTTTCGGAATAATTATGTCAGAAGTTTTTACTGGATATCCTCCATATTATGATATTCCACATGATGAAAATTTAGCAATGTATGTTTGTATGGGTAGTAGGCCCAAAATTAACTGCGAAAAAGTTCCCCGACTACTTTTAGATTTAATGAATAAATTTTTAGATGCTGAACCTCATAACAGACCAACTGCTGAAGAATTAGCTAGTAAGCTAAAACAATTATTTAATGATTTAGAAGATAAAAAAACCGAATTATATAAACAAGTTAAAGGAATTGAAGACTTGGGCAAAAATTCCTCAACATATAATCAAGTCAACTCGGCAAGAATCAATTATCGGACACATCCGCAGGCTATTTACACAAGTCGGCTTTTGAAGTTTCAAAAACTTCCTAAACCAGTAAATCTAGGTAAGAATACTATCTTTCAAAAATTGTCCTTAAAATTGTACTTTTAACATACAGCGGCTCACGATGTGTAACGGGTAGTTAAGAATCAAATTGATTATGACTTTATTAACGTTTGTTTCTTGGAGATCGATTGATTATGTCTATATTTTTAATTAGTCGTTCTTTGTTCTACTTTATCGAGAGTCACTGCCTATTTATAAAGTTGATTAAACTAACTAATCTTAAACATGATTTTAGTAAGTCAACCAGTATCGAGACCGACCGATTTTTAACGATTAGTGCGAACTTTTTTGACGTGACGCAATATCATTTTCAATCCAATTTATTGGCAGACACCAATTAAGCCTTCGAATTGGTACTATCACTATATTAAATTTATATATTTTATTTCCCCTTTAACATTAAAAAAAAATTTATATATTTCATATGTCGTTTATTGACTCCAGAGAATTTATATTTATACCGATCAACGAATGATCTACATTACTTATGGATGCTATTAACTATATTAATTAACAAGAACGTTTACCCTTTAAATCTCTTCTGAAATTTTTCTTAATGATTATGGTGATATAAACCTTTATTTTTTTAGTTTGTGAATTCCTGAGCGAACACTAGAAATATATATTAAGCAAAAAAAAAAAAATGTATATGAAAAATTCGACAAGTTGCTGTTCTAAAAGCCAAAGTATTTATCCGAAAAGAAAGTGTACATTCGAAATTCGTGAATTCGTAAAATATCAGCATTTTAATATCAATAAGTGTAACTGGCCTGTAAGAAATTTTATCCGAATATTACCATTATTATCCCATTATTTTTTGTGAATACTCCGTGAATCTGCAACATGATCAATAAAATCTAAACAAGACGAATAATCTCCATGATTTAAGGTTATAAATTCCGCGAATATGCAACATTTACGGAAAAAACACGGAATATAAATCACGGATCGACTTTTTTTATAGGGCTGGTAATACTGTATACAAGATAATTGCTTTGTAAAATTATTCGCTTTTAAGGCAAAACAAGTATTAAGCAAAATTCGAGTCAACTAGTAATAGCTCTTCTGAATATGCTCCACTAAAGGTGTTCTCAAACGTTTAATCAATGCGCCGAAATGTATCAAGGTTTATTGCTGTAACGTCCAATTAATAAAAAGTGACCATTATGCCGATCATTTGATCATTTTACAATCTCACGTGTATAAATCGCAAGTATTTACGTTATAATCGATCGGTAAACCAACGTGGTGCGTGGGGGGAGAAATAAATTTTTACATGCGCATATACGTATGTATGTGCTGGAATGTTTATTAAATAAATTCCATTTGAAGAATTAATAAAGATAAAGATAACAGATAAGGTATACAGTTTGTACGTGTGAAATTAGATTAGTAAACAGGGATGGTAACAGGTTGTACAAGGATGCTTTCTAAATACGCCTCTCCTTGACCATATGAACGATTAGAAAAAAAAAAAAAAAAAATAGTGTACTTAAGGAGAGTTTGCATTTATAGACCGAATCGGAGCATATGTTTATAAAGTCCGTA
The DNA here is from genome assembly GCA_910591965.1 of Dentiscutata erythropus. Classification (NCBI taxonomy): domain Eukaryota; kingdom Fungi; phylum Glomeromycota; class Glomeromycetes; order Diversisporales; family Gigasporaceae; genus Dentiscutata; species Dentiscutata erythropus. The sequence goes on along the minus strand of CAJVPY010006343.1, from coordinate 6,690 downwards.
GTATATCGATTTATAATCTTTATTTGTAATCACCAACGCCAGACAAAATTCCTAACTTGAAAGAACTCGAAAGAAAGAAAGATTGTCAAAACTATTCTTAGAAGACGTATTTTTATTTAGATCGAGACCATTTACTATGTTTAAATACATTCTCACCATTAACAAAATATGAATTAATTAATATATTTTATCCATTCTTCTCTGAAACTTTTTATTTAAAAATAATTACACATAATAACGATAAAATAGTTAATGTACATACGTACATACAGTACGTATATATGTGTTATGAAGTCATTAATTTAAAAATTATCGTTATCTCCCATGATTAGAACACCCTTTCACGTAAAAAAATTAAACCAAAATAAAACCATTTAACGTTAAAAAAAAAAAAAAAAAATTCTCTATAAAAGGGTAGCCAACTTTCTAATTAATTACGTAATATTTTTTTTAAAGGGGCGAACGAAATCACATGATCACGATGCAAAACAATGAAAAGACTAATTAAAAGAATAATAATTAATTTATTATTTAATCATTTTATTCAAACTTGAAAATTAATAGTGTAATTAATGCGCTTTTTTGAACATAGGTTGATTAAAGTTTGTTATTACGTGTATAAAAGATGTCATGGGACCAATTATTGATTTAAAAAAAAAATAAGTTGGGTCGAAAGGTTGAATTGAATTCTTTTTTTCGTCAATATCGATTTACTTTACAATTTACTAAATTTGATGAAAGTATGAAATAAAATGTACCACATGATTGCATACGATTTTTTTTTTTTTTTACGAACTCTAATAACAACATTCGAAAATAACAATAGAAATTCAATAATAAGCTTTATGCAAGAGAAGGTCCTAATTTTATTGAAAATAGTAGGAATCGCATAATAATAAATGCAAAATGTAAATTATAATATATACCCTGCATATTATTTGTAGAGACTTACACGTGCTTCTTTGGTCATACGACTTCTTTGCTTTCTTCTCACCGGTAGTTAAGACTAAACTTTGAACTTAATGTAACAAATTTCAAGTTTTTGCTTCTTAATTTGGGTTTAAAGAACTTAAAAAAAGAACTGTCTCTTATTTAAAATATAACTTATTGATATATTTGACATTGATATTGATAATTTAGTAATATCATTTTATATCCGATATATATATTACCGTTAAAGGATACAGTATCTATTGTTATGGTATATTTATCTCGTAAAGTTCTTTTCATAGTCAAATTATATTATGAATTTATCCTAATATATTTAATATATTTTATACGTATATTTTTATAACGATAAACAAGTTGTTTTTTTTAATATGTGAACATTGTAATATTTGAGAGGTAAGTAAACACAGCCATATTACAATATTCTCACTAAGCCTATCAATATTTGAAAGTTTATTTGAAGTTTTTATTGAAATGCGTAAAAGAAATAAAGGCTTATACATTATAAAAAGCTTTGTTTAACGGTTAGCATTGTAAATTGCTTGTATAAGTAACTTATTATCGTTTATTACATTTGTGAGAATTTCACTGATTGGTTTACCTAGAGTGTATTTACAAAATACATATTTTGCCAATTTTAATATTTGAATCTGTTTTCAAAAATATTAGGTTAAAATTTACCTAATTATAACTCGCTCGATTTTAATACCATAATATGGGCGTTGTTCAATAGAAAAGGGAGAGATCTCCTTTTTAAATCTGGTCAATTTGACCAGAATTAAAAAGGAGATCTCTCCCTTTTCTATTGAACAGCGCTCATATATAGATAAAATTAACAAAGTCCTTATCAGTTAGTATTGTAGATCACGCATACAAATATATCCACGCATACATTTACTAGCATAATGAAGCATTTAAGTCGTGAGAAAGATCAAAAAAAAAAATAAAAAATAAGCATGCATATTTCTAAATAAACAGTATATAAAATATGCGATGACGCGAACTTGAATGCTAAATGTAGGTTGGTCCATAGTCAAAAAAGAAATATTGACTTTGTCTTAAATTAGAATTATATAAATTCATTCTTACAGGTTTGGAATGAATGAATGAGACGGGTTTTTATGGTGCCATCGGGTCCAGCCATTGTATTAACAGGATTCTATTTTATTGATTATACATGAATAAATAATGAAACATTTATATAACAGATAACGATAACGCTTCAGATATTCAATATTACAGTATTAAAGAAACACCAATAAAAACAAAGATTTCTTTAAAAAAAACTATACCCAAGAATAGAAACGAGAATTTTTTATAATAATTACTGTAAGATATGATCATCAAAATATTGCATGAATATCAATATCTAAAATCAATTCTATGAGTCGTTGACAAATCAATGTAAAATATCACGGCATGTGTACCGGTAAATCTATGATCAGATGATCTTTTCTCGGAGGCGGTCAGAAGATAATTCTGTAACAAACAAAGTACAATCATATTTCATTTTTTTTATTATTCATTTAAAAAAAAAAAATTTTTTTTTTACCTTATACCCATTATATCTAAATATGATCCAAATTTTAGATTTAGTTGAAACATAAAAATTCAATCTTTCTTAAGTCATGCTAGACTTCAAAATTTTGGTTCACTGAACTTTCGCACACACGATCGTCTTGAATGCACCAATTATAAACGAACTCCTACTTTTTACTTTCCTGTAACGGATAAATTGCATTCTAATTTGCTATTTTTAATTAGAGTATATAATTATTTGTTGAAAAAATATTACAACATACAGGATGCGTTATTGTGAGGATCATAATTTCCGAAATACCTTTAGAATCGTAAGGTAACCTTATAAATAGTGAATCTATTACAATGTCGGGGTTAACTACAATTATAACAATTATAACTTAAATTATAATGTTAGGTTGTAAATGAACTTAGTTTAGTTTCACCACTGAATTATTTAGTTTCATTATATATATATATTTTTTTTTATTATTATTATGAATGAAATTTTACATACAGAAATTTTATGATATTTATGCGTATTTGAATACAAAGAAACCGGTAATTTGGTATCAACCATCTTGTTTATCACACACCAACTTTTGTTTTTTTTTGATAAAAAGGTGCGTCGAAATCTAGTTTGAACTAGCAAGTGGGCTTTTCTGTCACCTTCTTATATTCCCCTATATACAAAAAAATATATATATATAAATATATAGAATCTCAGTTGAGCTGAGCCTTGGTTTCTTACATTCTCGAGAAGAATTTTAAGATTAACCCTCTCCTCTGTAATATTCTCTGTAACATCCTCTGTAATATCCTCTGTAATATTCTCTGTAATATCCTCTTGTATATCCTCTGTATGTCCTCTGTATACGAACGTGTTGTTAAAATATTGTTCGCCTGGTTCTCTTTAATCCATTGAACTAATAACGATTGTAAGAGGAATAACTGTGTTATGTAATATTGGCTCGGTTAACCTCTGTAAAAAAAGAAAAAAGTCAACAGGAAAGTAGAAAAATAAATATATATAATAGATAATAATCATATATCATTATCATTTACCCGCTGATAACAATAATTTACCTGAGAACGACTTATCACGATTCAAAATATGTGCTTATTGAGGCATTATTCTTACCTCCATTCATCGACATAAAAACCGTACAATAATAACCTTTATAAAAAAAAAAGAAAATTCTTAATTGATATAATTCAAAAAAAAAATTCGTTAAAAATTCACATAAGAAAAAAACCCCGCAAAAATTAAAACCTTTGTTTATATAACTCGAAAAAAAAACCAAAATTCATATTTTCTATGATTTCAGAATTTTTTATTAATTCGAAAATTTAGAAAAAAAAAAACAAAAACAAAAAAAAAACATCAAAAAAAAAAAAAAAAAGATGGCATCATTCAATCAAAACATGGACAATTCTTCAGTTTTCGCATTTCATTCATACGATCCTTTGTATCCCAGTGTAAAGTTTACTCAGAAGCTACATAATCAAATTACAAGAAGTAATAGCCTTCAACCAAAAAAAAATAGTGTAATTAATTATCATTCAACAACGAAAAAAAATGATCCGAGACTTGACTCAGCTATAAGCATGCCATCCGCAAAACAATCCACAACAAGTTACGATACATCTAAAGGTGCTACGTTTTATATTAAAAGTAATGAGAGTTTGGAACGATGGGTTGATGACTTGTTGAATGAGTTTGATAAGGCTATGTCTGTAAATTTAAATACCGACATTCGCCGAGATAATAGTAAAAGAGTTAAAGAGGTATGTATATACCGTATTTATCAATTTGATATTCTGAATTTGTCAGATTAAACTAATCATGTGATTATATTTGAAGTTAATTAAACAGATCGATGACAGACTTAGTAGAAATATAACGAACGATATTGAAGGTCTTCGGGAGGTTAGAAAATTTAATATTAAGTATTTTTGTGTTATTTTTATGGCATTTACGGATTTAATTTAACACGTAATTTTTTTTTTTTTTATAGTTTGTTCGCGGAAAGAAATTTGACTATGAACTAAAGTTAAAAAACGTAAATATATACATATAGAATTTTATTGTATATAAAATTGAATTGACCAACCAACAACCCGCCATTTTATTTGATAATGTAGGAATCTTCAAATTTTCATGATATAATAGATGAGACGTTATATGAAAATGATAGTGCTGAGAAAACAATTTCTGTTAATCGATCAAATGACACTACAAAAGTGGTATGCTAAATATTCATAAGTTCATTCTACTATTATTACTCAATTTTATTGTTGTATTTAAAATTTATTGCTTTTTATTACAATAGCAGCAGTCTGTGTTGAATTTATCAAATTTATCAAAAAAACAGCCAGCGAGGATCCGTGTGGCAAAGTTTATAAGTAAAGTTATCGCCAAAAAATCATGCATAGTGGAAAAAGATACACAAACAGTAGATAGTTGTAACTGTTGCCCGACTCCCCAAGATACACGAATATCCAATAACGATCAAATTGATCCTGCTAGGAGTAGAATAGAAACTGCACGAAAACAGAATTCGCATATTGTTGGTACGATTGTAAAACGAAATAAATATGAGAGACTTTTGAATGGTCGATATTTTATTGATAAAAAAAATACTGTTGGTGAAGGGCATCATGGAAAAGTTTTCAAGGGTAATTATTAATTGTTAATGTTTTTTATTCATGTAAAAAATGAGACTTATGTATTATTATTCAATAGGTGTGGACCTTCATAATAATGCGAGTGTCGCAGTGAAATGTTTGAAAAAGCAATTTACATGTTCGATAGGACGATTCCAAATTGCTGATAAAAAACAAAAAAAGAGAAATGCAGAAATAATACATGAAGGTAAAATTATGTTACGAACGGATGGTCTAGTAAGTAATACATTATACTATTGAATATACTATTAAATTATTATTAAATTTAAATTTTTAATTATTATTTTCTTTTTCAATTTTATTAGCCAAATTTAGTGCCACTTTTAGATTTAGTAGAAACCCCGCGAAAAGTATATTATATAATGCCTCTTGCAAATAAAGACCTAAGCGATGTGATTTATCGTCGTCGAATGAGTGAACATTGTGTTCGAGAACTGATGAAACCTATATTTGAGGCTGTTAAAGGTTTACATGATTCTGGATTTGTTCATCGGGATATTAAGGTAAGTTATTTAAAAAAAAATTTTTTTTATATTAATTGTAGATGTAAGCGCTGTACTAACTTCTTATTATAAATATAAATATAGCCCGAAAATATAATGTTATATCAAGATGGATTTGCAAAACTCGGTGATTTTGGTTTATCTACCGAGTTTGGTTATCACTCTGGATTACAGGTTGTTGGAACACCTGCTTTTGCTGGTATGTTTTTTTTAAATTTTATATTACCAAAGATATTTTTTTTTAAAAAAAATAGGATATTTATATTTTTCTTTTGTTGAACTTATAGCTCCTGAAGTTCTAGGTCAATTTCATAGAACAGATAAATTGGCTTGGTTAAATTACAAACGTGCAGATTTATGGTCATTAGGCGCGACATTATACGTTAGGTGAGTGACGATTTATTATATTTAAGAGAAATATATATATATCATCTCTTTTTAATGGTATTTTTTAATTAAATAGTCTTGCAGGTCGATATCCTTTTGATGAAAATCATCCAGTATCTGAACAATTAGTATCCAGTATACCATTTCCAGAACGTAGATTCAAACATTATTCATCCAATGCTGTCGATTTAATACAAAAATTAATGGTTTTTGATCCTTTGAGGCGAATTTCTATTGACGACGCTTTACAGCATCCATTTTTTACAAATGAATGAATTAATTTTTAATTTACGTTTTTTCTTAATATTAGTTTTTTATTGATGTCCACATATATCGAAAGTAACGATAAAAAAAAATTTTTTTCACGTATACTGAAAAGTAGCGACCCCTTTTTTTTTCGCTAAAAAAGGCTAATTGTAGCCATAATTGAGTGGACATTGTAAATTTTATTTTTTGAGTGAAAGTAATTTGTTAATGTTAATCGGAAGAAAAATTAAAGTTGCTCGTCTTGGTCGGATTTAGTTTATTGACTGGTTTTACCAAGCACCCGAAGAACTAGATGAAGTATTTACTTGTACATATAAGGGTCGATAGTTGTGTAGATAATGAAGAAAAGAAAGTTTCAATTCTAAAAAAAAAGAAAAAA
>CAJVPY010006342.1:0-10603 GCA_910591965.1 Dentiscutata erythropus | reverse complement strand
AACTCGGGACTTCCCAAACGGGCTTCGATCTCCGGTCCTGTGACCCGTGCTATGCACAGCCCACAGATTACAGCCTTTCGGAATCACCTCAACGGTGCCACCAAACACCGTCTCGACAGATCCTCCATAGGCCAACCTTAGTGAAGATCGTCGCAGACTTTTCCCATATTACAAAAGCGCCGTCCCTGGGATTTGAACATGAGATCTTCTCATAACATTTGGTGAGTGTGATAACTAGACCACTTCACTAAGTCGCTACACCTCCTAATTGTATTTTCTTATTTAAAATAATTTGAATAAAATAATAAAGTATAACTTGATAATAAGATTCACAACTTGAATAATCTATTTTAAATACCTTAGTTTATAAATATTTATTTTTTATTTCTATATATTGTAAGTAAAATGGATTTTCTAGTTAAATTAGAGTTAGAGTTAAGGTTAGAGTGTATATATAATAAAATTAACCTGAAAATAAGCTTTTTATATAAATTCTAAATCTATTTTCACTTACAATATATATATTCACATAGTAAAATTATTATTATTATTATTATTATTTGGTATTAAGGTGATCTCATTGGTCTGAGAAACTTTTTATTATAGTATAGATAATGTTTTATAATATAATTACAACAATAGTATATCAAGTCACATATACACTTTTGGTGCCTAATTTAAGTAGTTCACCTGAAGGTTTTATACTATCTGCTGTATTTGCATCCTAACTATGAGGTACCTATTTAAATATCTAGTTCTAACTACTGTTATTAGCTCTCTAACCTATAGATTTTCTCACTAAACTAAGTAGATATTGGTATTACCCAATATTATATTTTGTACCCTACCTTAGAACACTTAACTATCCTTGAGATAAACCTAACAGAGCAGTACATGTTCTATATATATATTTATCTGCATGTTCTTATAATTTCTTTCTAATTAGTACATATAACCTGCTATTCTGTATTCGTATTTCATACTACCTTTTGGGGTGTTATTATTCTATAGACATTTCTCAAGCACCAACCTTTCTAATAAAGCACCCATTATGTACTTCTGCCCTTTATTGGTTCAAGATTATACAACTGCGAGTAGCTATTTCATATCCACTTTTTTTAAACTAATTCTTTAATATCTTTAAACTACCAAACCAGTTAGTATGGTGGGGTTGGCCTGCTTAGACTTTAGATACTTTATAGGCTTTTTCCTTAGTACTGCTTCTAGTGACCAGGTTGATAAATCTCCTTATTATAGAATCTTGACATTCAATTTTACTGGTTCATTGGTTCTTAGTTTGGTTCAGTTCTGTAGCACCCTTGTGATCCTTACTACTTCCAACTTGGGTCTTTCCAAGCCGGTTCCAAATCTTCAAGTTCTCTCTATTGGTATTTTGTTTCAATTCCAGTTTTTCTATATAATCTGTATTACTCAGATACTTCTAGAATCTTCTAGTACACCACTGGCACTGGTGTAACTGGAGTTACAGGTACTATAACCCAACTTATCAATGAAGATCTGTTACTGTAATACAAGTAGTTTTGTCTGAAACATTACTAGTGGAATTCAAACTTAGTACCTTGGTTACAAGCTAGCTTGGGGGTGTGACAACTTCACCACTTTACTACATTGCCACACTCTTATAGTAAAATTAATTCAAATTTTTTGACTTAACTATTTTAATTGATATAACTAAAACAAAGTTAATGATATTGTACAAGAATTTACAAATTTAATTTTTACAAATTAATTTAAATAAAATGAATACTTAATTGAGCAAAATTACTTCATCAACAAACAATTACTTCATCAACAGTTTAGTTTACTAACAATTAATTTACAGACAAGTTTATTTTACCAACAATTAACTTACTGATAAGTTTATTTCACTAACAATTATTTTATTAAAGTTCATTTTACTGCACTAGTTCAAATAATAAAATTAGTATCAGTTCATACTAGTTAAAGCCATATCAATGGGTTTCTAAATATGCTGAATATATACTACTATATATATATAACAATCATGAATGAGCCTCATATAGCAACATAAATTTAAGCAATTATATAATAAAAGAATAACAAAATAAATATTTAACTAGAGTATAAGAGACTTGTACAGTATATGCATAACTAGGGTTCTGCAATTTGATTTGATTTGATTTGATTAAATATTTGATCTCAAATCAAATTCAAATACAGAAATTTCAAATCAAATCAAAATTCAAATTAACAAAATATTTGATTTGATTTAAAAATACTTAATAAAAATTACAAATAAATTTGATTTGATTTGAATTTGATTTGATTAAATCAAATTCAAATTAAAAGCTTATTTGATTCGATCAAATTCAAATTTGTAAATATTTAATTCGATTCAATTTTGAGAAACCCTAACTAAAACCTTTTGTGGGCTGGGTCAGGCCTGGTCCAGGTAGTCTGACCTAATTTTAAATCCTAAAAGCAAACATATCTTTATCTAAATCAAATATACTATACTATCACAATAGTAAGCAGAATATAGTATTTGAATTTTTTTAGCAAATTACTATACAAAAACAATAGATTTAATATAAAACTATACAACTTACCTGAATTATTTCTATTATCACAATAATTTGCAAAAACTATATTTGATTTTTTATAATAAATTATTTACAAATTTAATATAAAACAAATATAATTTTATCTAAATATAGTAGTTAGCAAGTGCAGTATCTAGATTTTTTTACAAAAAATTACTATACAAATTATAATAAATCCAATACAAATCAATATAACCTATCTGAATCATTTTTGTTATACTATAATAATATATATAGTATTCAAATTTTATAGTAAATATTGTATAAATTGCAATAAATCCAATACAAACTAAAATAATTTTATTAAAAAAATATATATAGCTTTTTTAACAATCACTTTTATACAAAAATCTAAAAGCTTCTTAGAAAAACACAAGCATCTATAGTGGTTAAATATAAAAGAAAAGCTTATAAATTAGCAACTATTGTTTAGAAATAGTTTTATATACTACTTGCTAATAGTTTTAGAGTTTATCACTTATTGCAAAAAATGATACTTGTTATTTAGAAGTAGTTTTTGTATATCATTTGCCAACAAGCTCAAAGTTTATTACTTATTGAAAAAAATAAATACCTGTTTTTCCAGCCTTCAAGTATAAGAGTCTGTAAATTGCTATTATATTTAATAAGAAATATATACTCTTTTAGTAAACAAAAAAAGTAATCTCTTCCTCTTTTTCTATTTCTTCTCCACTTTTTTAAATTTTTACAAAAGTAGGCAAAATAGTTTATCCTCTTCAAAAGATCAATATTGTTCACTCTTTTTAAATTTAAATAGGTTCAGCAGTTTGCAATCATGTGTTTGTTTTGTTTTGTTTACAAACCGTGCTGCTCCACATTATATCAGTTGATATTAATAGTTAAAAAAATATCTGGATTAGATAATTAGATTGGAATATAAATACAAAGACAAAGCTTTTCAATAGAGATATACAAATATTATATTTGTTATATAATTTTTTAACACCTAGTATGGGTAAATAGTACTATAGTTAAACTTTTATTAGTTGAATTTTTTTACTATTTTTTTTATTTTTTTTTTATTTTATTTTATTTTTTTTTTAATTCGGCATTCTTGCTTTTACTGTTTATTAAATTTTACACTTAGGTAATTTTTAGTTACAAATGTCACAAGTACAGTTACAACTATCTAATATGTATACAGTATTAGCTCATTCAATTACTAACTTGAGTAGGGTTGCATCAGTCCCGGAAAAGACTGGACCCGGACCAGTCCCTACAATAATTATGTAGTTAATCAGTTCTAGTTCCAAGACTATTCAGACCAGTCCCAAAACGGTTTCTAATATATTTTTGATTTTTTATTTTTTTGTTACTTAAATGTATGATCTATAAGTGTACATTTTTTTTAAATTCATATAGGGCTTAGCTCCAACTTATAAGAATATTTTATTCTTTATAAATGCATGCCCTCTTCAAGCGCTCGCACATTTTGCTTTTTTTGAAACAAGAACGTGGTATTAAATTCTGTTATCTATTTGTATTATAACCATTGTAAAGAAGAGCTTGATATTGTCATAGTTTAACTCCGATGGTTAACATTAGAAGGGTTATATGAATAGGTAATAATTCTGGTATTTGGATATTCATGATTTATTAGGCATTTATAATAAAAATATATAAACATATATGACCTTTATTTATTGTCACAGATCATAATGAAATCAGATTAAAATGAAACTGGAGACCTTTCTTGCTCACCTTTAAAGCTTATAAAACCCACTTATACTCTTTTATTAATAAAACTAACTCTAAACCCTAACTCTAACCCTAACTCTAAAAAATGTTTTCCAAAAAATTTTAAAATTTCTTAAAAAAATAGAAAAATTTCATTTTAATTCGATTTTATTTTAATCTGTTAAATTTATTGGAAAATTTTAGAAAAGCCAATATTCTTCTCAACTAAGGATGAAGACACACTCTTATTATTATATATATTCTAATTTTACAGATTGTCATACATTTGATCAAAGCACAATGATTGCAAATTAATGCAATTACATATATTCTCTATTTTGAACATAAATACTCTTGCATGAATTAAGCCACCTACCAAGAATACATAATAATGCCTAATACTACTAAGGTAAGATTAATATGATGATGATATAATTATAATTATGGAAGGTAAAAAGAATTAAACAAATACAGAAGTGATACACAGGAAAAATAATAAATAAATTGCATTATCAGAGCAATTTTGAATATTACTATACAAGCCTAATTTAAGCTATTTAATATTAAATAATATACATACTATTTTCTTTTTTCAAGTCTTTGACTATATCTATGCGAATTATGATCTTTTTATTATATTTTTCACAATTAATCTGATTTTTGGTACTATTTCTCCATGACTATGCAACTGAGTTTTATAGCCATCCTGCTTGTTTAATTTGTAGTTGGTAGCAAAGTTTCATTATCAAGAATACATAATTCTGCATCAACTGATTAATAATTCTATAAAAGTTTAACATGAGAAATCAACTTTATTATATAATAAAACCATATAGAGTCTTTGCCTTGAAAATAACCTTATAATATATAATACTGTAAAGTCATTTTCAAGGCAAAGACCCCATATTTGTGCTTGTTAGTAAAACAGTAAAAGGGCATGAACTATTTTTATTTGTAAAACAAATAGCAAATAGCTTGTTTGGTTTGTTATTTCCAAACTTATAAAGTAAAAAGGATTTAACAGATTAAATGTTCAAGGCTGAGCGAATGTTTTTCATATTAGTAAAAGTATTGTCAATTTGTAATGTATCTAATATGGTGATTGTTTTAAGCAGGTTTTTTAAAGATATGTTTAGTGAATTGAATGGATTAAAAGAAGTATTTACGTACTTTTTTTAATAATTCTATAGCCTTTTCTTGATTCGGTAATGTATCAATACTATTTCAATAGAATAAACCAAGTTCATATTGTCTATGACTATGACCACCTTCTGCAAATTTTAAATACCACTCAAATGCTTTCTTTTTATCCATGACAGTACCTTTGCCAAATTGGTAACAATATTCAAAATTTATTGTCCGGTTGAATCACTACCTTCGGCAGACTTTAAAAACTACTCATAAGCCTTTTTTCATCTACAGTTGTGCATATCTTAGTTAAATAATAAAATCTAAAACTAGATTGTTCGCTAGAAACACCCCTCCTAGCAGATTTCAAATACCACTTAAATGCTTTCTTTTCATCCTTTGTGATATCTATATCTATATCATAGCAAAACCCAACATTAAATTGCCCACCAGGGAAACCACATTTAGCAGATTTTAAAAATAATTTGAATGCCTTCTTTTCATTTTTTGCAGTGCCAATGCCTTCTTAATAACAATTTCTAAGATTACATTGTCCACTAAGATAACTACTTTCAGCAGATTTTAAGTATTATTTAAATGCTTTCTTTTTATCCTTAGAAATATTTACACCATTTTCATAACAATATCCAAGAAAATTTTGTCCCTCAATATCACCACCTTCAGCAGATTTTTAAATGTCATTCAAATGCTTACAATTTTTATTATATATTTGAATTTATATTTAAATTACTAATTTATTATTATTACATTTCTTAAGTAGTTGATAATTGATGACTATATTATATAGCATTGATTGACCATAGATATTTGAGCACAAAATTTTTTTGGGCTCTTATTTGTAATTTTCCCTTTAACTTTGCTATCTAAAAAATCATTACCAAATTTTATTATATGATCATATATAGGTTTGATTTATGTAGTATATCGAATACCTCAATGAATTATAAGTACAAAACATAAATTGTAAAAAAAAAAGCAAGTGTAACTTAAAACAAGTCACTAAATGAAATATAAATAGATAATATTTTTAATTTTTTTCATTTTATTAATTTATTTGTTCTATTCACTCAAATGTTCACATGGGTATTTATACTAACATGATAGATTGTTTATGTAATTGTCATATAATCATTGTTATACTAGAACTAGAAAAGCATAATGAGAGGATGATCATATTAAGAGTTTAATTGTTATCTGATTGTTCATATAAATCATCACACAACTATAATTATAAAAAAGGGATGATCAGATAAGAGTCTGTATGGTGGTATGGGTGTATACACGATAACTCTAAGCAAATTTCAAAATTATTAAGACTAACTAAATAAACTATATCGATATTAAACTGTATTACAAAATAAAAAATATAATTGTTAATGATGCAATTCTAAAATTTGTATAAAAATACTTAATAAAACAGCTTATCTTCCTGTCTAAATAATCTCTAACTTAAGCATTGACTATATCTTATTTTAACTTCTAAAAAGTATAAATTATATAATAAATTCTAACTATTTCTTGTGCTTTGCAAAATTGTATAACCTTTATCATTAACTTTTTTTTTATAATTAAGTGATTGCAATTGTGCTTGCCAAAATCAATCAATTTAGCATAAACTTGAGTTTGTATTAAACTCGGATTTATAATAAATTGGCCGGCCTTAGCTATTATGATCACAATCACAATCATTTAATCATAAAAAAAAAGTAATCATAGAGTCACAATCTTGCAAAATACAATAAATTCAACAATATAATTTACTTTTGTTATAATTCTTTTTTTGCAAATTTAATTTGACTCTTGAAGATGGATGTTATACAAAGAAATGAATATTATGAAGTTACCCTAAATCCAGATCTTCTTAATAATGAGCAAGATGAGTATGGTTCTTCTTTACCTAGCCAAAGTGAACAAGATGAATTGCAAAATATTTCACTTCATAAAACCAAGAAATGTAAATCACCAGTATGGCAATATTTTAATGAAGAAATAGCAGATAACCCTGGTTTACCTGTCTGCAAAGTGTGTAATAAGCCATTTTCACCAACAACTGCAACTTCAACATTAAGGCATTATTTAGTATTGCATAACATAATAGTACCAAAGCGAGAGCAGAAACCTTTAAATTAAAATTCTTATTCAGAAATAGAACAGTAAAAAAGAGATAATTTAGTTGCAAGATAAATAGTTTGTAATATGCAACCATTTAGTGTTGTTGAAGGAAAAGAGTAGCAAAAAATGATTTCCAAGTTTGATTTATAATACTAATTTCTTAGTAGAAATACAATAAAGGACCAAGTAATAAATAGTACTCTCCATTGAGCTGGCTCAAATAGGCTTATAAAAATTTTGGTCCAGCTCGTTTTTGGCTTGAAAGGCTCACGAGCCTTAGTACAGATCACATAATGTTTATCACATGACTTTCACGTAATTTTTATGTGACAAAATATTATGATTTGCCGAAAAATCATGTGAAAGTTATATGAAAGTCATGTGATAAATGGTCATATAATCTGTACTAAGGCTCGCGAGCCTTTCAAGCCAAAAACAAACCGGACCAAAATTTCTCTGAGCCTATTTAAGCCGGCTCAATAAAGAGTACTAGTAATGAAGCTATTTCAAAAAAAAAAAAGATAAAGTTAAGTTAATATTGAATCAAGTTTCTGAAAAAGTGGTATTTACTTCAGATTTATAAACAGCATCAAATAGCACAACCTCACAATTTATTATGTTGATTTATCTTGAAAATTAAAATGTTTTCTTTTTGATATTATTCCAATGAAAGAATGATATACAGGAATTAATATTGCTAATACAATAATGGATATTTTAGATGAACATCATATATTTGAAAAAACTTTGGCTTTAATTACAAAATAATGCATCTTCAATGATCTTGTGTGATACAATTGTAGCAGAAGAACTTAAAAAAGGTTTTAATAATTTTGATTTTTCTCATTATCGATGTGCTGCATATATATTAAACTTGGCAGTTTGTCAAGGAATTGAATTGATTGATGTATTGATTATCAAAGTGCGATCATTAATGTTTTTTATCAAATCTTCACATCCTACAATTAATAACTTAAAAAAAACTATACAAAATAAAAGATATTGAATATTTAGCACCTGAGCTAGATATTAAGCATAGATGGAATTCTACATATTATATGCTAAATAAGTGGGAAAAAATGGAATCTCCTTTAACCATACTTGTAGTAGATTATCTACTAGTTCGTCAAAAGTGTTCAAATGAATATAATCATATTAATATTAATGTAAATTTTTTATTTATTTATTATTTTTTCAAATTAACAATAAACTAACTAAAAATAAAGGATACAATGATTATTTTAGAACCAATTAAACATGCTACTAGTTATCCAACACATGGTGATGTTCAATTTATTTTTCTTAGTATTCAAGATTATTTGTCAAAATATAAGGATAATATTAATTTTTCTCAAAAACAAATAGCAAGTGCAATTTATCAAAAATTAGATAGTTACTGGCCAATATTAAATGAAACTTCTCAAATCTCATTATTACTTGATCTAAGAATAAAATTAACATCATTTAAAAACCTGAATAAAAAAACTAAAGTAATAAATCTAATATCAAACCTTAATGGATACTCTTTAGAAACATCAAAACCAACTATAAACTTTTCTAATGATCTATCAAAAACACGAAATTATTTCTGCAACTTACACTTATCTGATTCTCTATTACAAGAAAATAATTCAGAGTTGTTATTGCCAATGATAAATTGCATACGCGATGAGTTAGAAAGATACTTGTCTTTACCTTTAGAGGATAAAATAAATCCACTTATTTGGTAGCAGACAAAGCAATATAAATATCCGAGATTGAGTTTGATTGCCAGAAACTATTTGTGTATCCAAGCAATAAGTGTAGCCTTTGAGCAGGCTTTTTCAATTGCCGGGCAAACTATAACTCCTTCAAGAAATAGGCTTGATAAAGAAATTGCAAGGGTAGTCTTATACTTGAAGAGCTGGATACAAAAAAAAATATACAATTAATTTATAACTAGCAAGTTAAATTAATTAATTACACTTTTAAAATTTTTTTTTTTTTTAATACTGTAACTTAACATTTTAGAATAATAATTTTATAATAAATTATTGCTATTTAAACTATTAACACAATATAGCAGTGTTAGTAATATTAGAAAAAATTATTTCTATTTTGTTTCTATATATATAATTGGATAAAATTTTGCAATAAAAACAATAAAAAGCTTTAACTTTGCAAATATATCATCTTAATTGAATGAAATCTATTAGTGTTTAGAAAATATTAAAACCAAAAACTGTAAAATCACTTACTAATAGTTTTTCTAGTGTTTACAGTATTATGGTTGATAGATTAAACTATTTTTGCTTAATGAGAAAAGTTAAAACCTTAGCCCTAAATGACAACACCTCTGTTGAAAGTCAAAACCTCAAATTTTCTAACAAAAGTCAAAACCCTCAAATTCTTCTGACAAAAGTCAATTAACTTAACAAAACCCTAATACTTCTACTAAAAAAAAAGAGTAAAAATAACTAAAAAAATCTGTTATTTTCAAATTTTAACAAATTCTGGTGCTTCTGCTAAAAAAAATTAATAAAAGTCTATTGAGACTTTTTTTTAAAATCCAAAGAAATCAAACTTCTAATCTAAGTTGATTACTCAGTAAGACCAAAGAAGTTGAATATTTTTTTTTGATTCGTGAATATAAATTGGTAATAGTATTTTTGTAAAAAGTATCTGTTTAGACTTTTCTTCCTTCTAATCTACTTTCTAAGATTCAAATAAGTTGGTACGTGTTTCTGTAAATAGCTTTTGTTAATACTTTTCTTCTTAACTCTAAGTCGAATATAATATTGTAATAAGAATTTTAAGTTAGAATGTGATCTCTTACAATGCTCATAATAATAAATAATGCTATTTTCTTTAGTCTAAATATATATTTCTAATGAGTTAAATAGCGGGAGCCCTAATTTTCCCACTAGTTGTGATTGGTCACATGAAATATTATCTTTAATTGGGTAAATTAGGCCACTGCAGCCGCAAAATCAAAAACATAATTAGTTTTTCTTCAAAAAAAAATTCAAATAATTATTAGGCGAAAGTTTATGCACTTTCAAAATTCTTGTAGTAAAAAA
>CAJVPY010006341.1:0-10604 GCA_910591965.1 Dentiscutata erythropus | reverse complement strand
TTTCGGATGTTTTCTTGGTATAATCTATCTTTATTAGTAAAATGATTTTCCGGGAATTTTGCTTGTGTTTCCCTGTAAATCGGAAGCGCTGTGTGAGCCGGATAAAACACATTAACATTTATATCATTTAGTTATATTAAAATTTGATAAATTCTACTTTTATTTAAAAGTTCAAAGGGGAGTTTTTTTTTTTTAGAAAAAAGAATGCTTTATTGTTAGCAGTAGTCCCCGATTGGTTCTGTTCGACTTAGTCGATAGATCATTAAAGCCGTTACCCGGGTCGAAAAGTAGCGACTCGGGTCAAAAATTTTCGACCGGGTTATGACCCAGGTTAATAGTCACATAGGTCAAGCTTGATAACTTTGATAATTTACAATTAAGTTAATTATGTTGTAGTATGTTGTAGTATAATGGTGTATGTGTTGAGGTTGCCCTGAGATATAAATATTTAAATTGGAACTTCTTGGATTTTACATCAAAAAATTTCTCATCCTTGCTCATAATTTATTTTCCTACATTGGAAAACGCCAATTTATTAAAATTTAATTGACCCGGGTCAATGCAATTTTTGATCCATAACCCGTCAAGATGCTGACTCGTATGAGTAAACTTGGCCCGGATAACATCATGAATTTAAAGAAAAAATAAATAACGATCGATAAAAAGAAAAAAAACTGCGGTTTGAATTTTAATTATTTTTGTATTAAAATTCTGCCGTTGCCAGGAATCGAACCTGGGCTAGCGCGGCCACAACGCGATGTACTGCCACTATACGACAACGGCCTTATTTACTAATCGTTTGAGTTTATAAATATTTATATACAAATTATATTTTAAGGTTGTACAAATGCAAAATGATATCCCTGCGGATAAAAAATATCTAGATCAAATCAGTAAATGAATTTATATAAAAAAAGTTCTCTCATACTCAGCTGATAACTAATACGTTCTAAGTAAATTTAAAAAGCCTGAAACTAGTTTTTTTTTAGCAATTATGTTGCATTTTCTCAATAAAAGCCCTGCTTTTTTGTTTTTATTTAGAGCTTAGAGATGTCTTTCTCAAGAAGTTTTTTTAGCCAGGGGTTTCACCTTTCGTCGGGGGTTTCGTCTTTTGCCAAAGGGCCTAGCATTTCGCCTTTCACCGGCTTTAGGTTTCACCCTTCTCCATTTAAGAAAATAGCTTCTCTTAACAACTATATTTCGAGGTCTAAGTATACACTTCCAGATCTCCCATATGACTATGGTGTAAATATTCAATTTTCTTTTTCATTTTGGTCGGGTCTTTCAAGAGTTTTGCTAGTTATAGCAGCTTTGTGATATAATTTATCTATGCTCGATTATATTTGTAAAAAGGCTCTTGAACCCTTTATTTCGGCCGAAATAATGCAAATTCATCATAGTAAACATCATCAAGCGTATGTTAATGGACTTAACATGGCCGAAGAAAAATTTGAACAAGCGTTTAAAGATAAAGATGTTACTGCACAAATTGCTATACAATCTACATTAAAATTCAATGGTGGAGGTAATATATGTCAAACTTATGATTTTATTGTATCTTTATCAATATTATAAAATTCATCTATTTAAAATTTTTTTTTTAGGTCATGTTAATCATTCCTTATTTTGGACAAATCTCGCACCCACTAAAGAAGGTGGTGGTGAACCTCCTAAAGGTGTGTGTCGTTACCGATGAATATAATAACTGAAAAAGATCGTTTATTCAATGGGTATTAATTTTATAGGAGCTCTTCTTAGCGCTATCCAGAAAGAATTTGGAACTCTTGATGAATTCATTAGTAAATTTAACACAACAACTGCTGCAGTTCAAGGTTTGAGTAGTTTATTTATTTATTTTACTGTATTTATTCTGTATTTATTTATTTATTTTTTTAAACAAAAATTTATTATTAATTCACACTATATATATATATTTGCAATTTAAAATTTCAAATTTACAGGATCAGGCTGGGGTTGGTTGGTGCGCATAGTATTTTTTATATACTATTTTTATAATTTTAGTGTAATAATTTTTTTATAAACGATAAATATTCCCCTAAATTTCATAGGGTTATAACAAAAATAGTAAACGACTTGAAATTGTGACACTTCCAAACCAAGATCCTTTAACAAGTAAGATTTGAAATTCGTTATTAAGTCATAATTGTCTATTTACAGGTTTAAAACTTTTCTTTGAAAATATTAGCTCATGTACCTCTCCTTGGCATTGATGTCTGGGAACACGTATGCATACCATTTGTTGTAATAATTTTTTAAGATAATTCCCCGATCACTAAGTCAATATCACGGGGGATTAGTAATAATAATATCCTGATCCGTTGGGAATTAGCGAAGTTTCCGCTAATTCACATACGGTCAGGGTATTATTAATTAATCCTCCCGTGATCTTGAATAGTGATCGGGGGATTATTATTATTACAAATACCAAGGTTATTTGTAACCAAATGTTATATTTCAGGCCTACTACTTGCAATACAAAAATGTTAGGCCTGATTACTTGAAAGCCATTTGGAATGTGGTTAATTGGAAAACAGTAGCTGAAAGATTAGCAAAGGCTCAGTCGTCTTCCGAATGAAATTATTGAAATAAAGGTAAATACAATAATTTTTTAATGAATTTTACAGGTATGTGCATTATCATTATGTCAATTGGCTATTAAGTTGCTTCCTAACTTACTATAACATTTTAAAGACTTTGTGAAATACTACAAATGACTATCAAATGAATCAATTTAAATGTGAATAAATATAAAAAATTATTTTATAAAAAAAAAAAAGTGTCATAATTTGGTTGTTTTTTTTTCTTTTGTTCAAAGTCCATATATATATTCATTTTTTTTTTTTAGAAGAAAAATCCAGTTTAAAAAAATAAAATTAAATAATTACACATTGTAAAGATTTTTCTTTTATGAAATAATATTAAAATATAATAATAATGAACAAAAGAGAACCTTTACACAAAAGGGTTGGGTAGGAAAAATCAAAAATTACTTTATCACATACCAATATAGCAATCAGTAAAAATATCTTTATACATTATGAGCGGCATCTTCTGCTGATTCACCTTGACTACTTGAAACATCCACTCGACCACTGGTACTACTACTTCCTTCACCACCATTATTATTGTCATTATTATTTGTATTTTTTCCCTTTTTATTACTTCGTTCGTTAGCCATTTCAACAACATCCATACGACACATTGGGCATCGTCTATTCAACGATAGCCACTCGTCAACACAATCCTTATGAAAATGATGTGAACACCATAAATTCCGTAGTTCATCACCATCTTCGTACGCTGACAGACAGATAGAGCAGACAGCGTCATCGGGATTAGGAATGGTAAGCGTTTGTTGTGCGACTGGCTGATGATGAGAGCCTTTGTTTTTACTTCCGAATATATTAAATCGAGATTTTTTAGGTGTTGAAGGTATTGGTTGATGACTTGATTCTGTCTGTGACACTGATACAATGGTATCAGTAGATTGACTTTCTGATACATTAGAATCTCCTTGAGTTGCTTTAAACTTTGCTAATGGAATTTTTTGAATTATATCATCACTAGCACCGCTAATTCCAACAGCATCCCCAACATGAAGGATTCTCATTGCAACTAATACGCATGGTAAACAGAAAATAACAGCGAGGCATAATAATATAGGAATAGTGATTACGATGTATCCAAGAATAACCCATGTTAAAGAAAGAAAGAAAATTTCAGGTGCTTTGGTCGCACAATTTTGAGTAGTGAAAAGAAGATAATTGCCGATAATAAACCAAAGAGTTGCGAAAAGATCCAAAAAAGACTTAAAACTAAAATTCCGCCATAAGATATATTTTTAGAATAAAAAGTCGAATAAAAAAAAAAAAATTTTTATACATTTTAATAATAAAACTTACCGGTCAACCCATGAATCCCTTCTTATTGGTTCATTATTATCATTTTGATTTTGTCCATTACGTCTATGATCTCTGGGATTTAAATGTAAATATACGTTTACTGGGCATGCAACTATCACTCGGATAATGTACAGTATTAAAAATACGTTAAGAGGTCGGTCGCACGACCTGTCGCGTAATGCTGATATCACAAGAATCGTAATTGTGACAACAACCTATCATTAAAATTGTTTTTAATAGAATATATTAGTCAGAAAACCAGAAAACATATTTTTTTGTTTAATGAAGCTTTATCTAATGGTTAAGACAAATAAATTATTTATAAAAAGTAGGAATTTTAGAAATTTAGAAACAAACCTGAATAACGACCAATATGAGGGACATTATTAGCAACACCTTGGAAGTTCTAGAAATAGATCTAAAGTTTTCTAAGATATAGCCCCACCAATTCCGTCGAACCTGCCTTGAGCCTGGAGCTGTCGCTCTCACAGACGTAGTGGCAAGAGAAGAAGAATTTGGTGTAGAGGACAATACCGAAGATAAAACGGCAGACCTCGTCGACTGTCTTTGAGTTGGCATTGAAAAGACTTGTTGAGAAGAATCACTATTATTGTTAAGTGGAGTCGGTAAACTACCTATTGAAGTTGTGGAAGATTCAATGAGAGAAGAATTTTGTGAGTATGAGGGAGTTACAGTCGAAGTTCTGTCGACATTAGACGAAGTATCGTGAGGATTGTTGTCCATATGGATTGTTATAGAGAACAAATGCTCGTGTGAACAAAGAGTTATTATGTTCTGGACTTTATAAGTGGCTTTTCTTGTGTATATTTGTCACGAGACTAATATATTCTGTACTCTATATAGTTATATTAGTGTATACTTACTTGATAGTCTCGACAATGTGCTATTTCTTTATATTTTATAAGCGTTATTCGTTATTATTCTTATTTCTTAAATTTCTTCAATCTTATAAAGTTCATAGATAAAGTATGGCTGCAAAAGAAAAGCTTAGTCTCTTTTTTGTTTCATAAAAAAAAAGAAACGTGTATTAAGTAGTATAGACTAAAAATGTAGGACACGATGATTTAATTGCGTTAATACGCACCATAATTACTAATTTAGAAATTTATCCTACATTTGTTACAAGGGAAAAAGAAGTATTTTTTATCACGTGCAAAGTTATTGTTCGCAAAATCGATAATATTTGGATACCCATCCCACATGCCCATATACGTGCGGTGTTGGTAAATATCACTAGACCGTTCTAGTGATTCAGCTCCAGTGACTTCCAATGTTCACTAGAAAAAAAAAATAAAATTATTTTATTCTTCTAGAATAGCCAAAGATGATTCAGGTAATGTAACAATTAGTTTCATTCTAATTGTCACCTGGCTTGGGTCGCCCAATACAGATTGGGCAAGTTTACGAAATACAGTTTCGCCCCCGGGAGGATACACAATTTAAATTATTGCGTCAGCTTATGCTAAAATTAGCATATGCTAAAATTTGTGACCTATATATATACTAAAATTCACAATTTCAGCATATCGATATATTTGCCACAATAATTGTGTCTCGAAATAACTTCCCCGGATGTTATTTCGCGTAAATACGGTATTAACCTGTGATTTGAGAATATGTAGAATGAAAACCTGAAAATTTAGTTTTCACTATAGCGATATGGGTGTTACGTTTAAACTAGTCTTTTTACATATAAACAATTTTGAGTAAATAGTAGCACACGTAAAATTTCAAGTCCATTTTTTGAATCTTTTAATTATATAATTAGCTTTTTATTTTCAAAATAGGCGGTTATTTTAATATGTAACACCCCATATTATGTAAATTAATCGTGAGATCATATTTGCGATAACGCATCATATATCCGAGTTGTCACTCGGCTACTTGGCAATCATTTAGCCGAAATGGCCAAATATTTGTATAATAAAAGCTAGTAATATGATTGGTTAATATTTGTAAGTTGGCTACGTAAAATTTTGCCAACACTGATATACGTACTATGTCACTTCCTATTATATATGTTATTTGTACAATTCTTTAGGGCAATTTGTTACTATATACTGATATATATATATATATTTTATATAGTTCTATTTTTTAAATAATTAATGCGGGGTATCCTAGGTAAAAATGTTTTACTTTCCACAAACTTTAACTTTAAATGTTAACCTTAACATGAAAAATTTGCATTGTAAACGTACATAATTTATACGTAAAAACAGAAAAATCTAAAAACATAATATATAAAAACATGATACGTACGAATGTGCAAAACCACCATAGGTGCATTTTACAATAATTGATTTTTTTAATATACAGTGTGGGACAACTTAAGATATCCAATTTTTATACGTACGTATATATATATATCGATATATAGTAAATTTAAAATTACGTATCGGTATTATTTTTTTAGGAAAAAACTAATTATAACACTATGTGCATATACATGGGTATTAATTTGCAAATCCGTGTAACAAAATTTTAAAAATTAAACCCTTGCTTATAGTTAGGGTAAGGGTGAGGTTTGGGCTGGGGCGAGAGTTAGTTTATACCAAAATTTTGCAAGGAATTTTTTTTTGTTAGAACAAAAGGTGGTTTCATAACAGATAATCGAAATTTTGAGAAACAACAATACCCCCGTGTATATACATTAGCGTACAAATAGTAATTGCCTTTTTTAAAACAGGTTAAATAAAAATCCCTCTTTCAATTTTATTTTAAAAAAGTTATAACAGTTTAAAAAATGAGCTTTAGAAATTGATGCTTATACTGTAATATAGTGTAGAACGGATAAATATCCATGGCAATACCTATCAGGCAGGGTCGGCAATGGAGCCAATGGAGTTAAATGGTTACGTGAATGGAGCTCAAAAAACTAGTATCCATTGGCTCCATTCAGAGCTCCATTGGCTCCATTCACAGCTCCATTGCCAACCCTGTTATCAGGCCATGTCAATCTTAACGTCAGCCAAAGTCTGGTCCTTCTGAGCTTTAACGCACGCTGAGGAAAATTCTTAATTTTGGTTCTTGTCCATCATAAAAACCAAAATTTTAGAATTTTTACGCGTTTTGATTGGTCATATATTACGTTATCTGCAAATTCCTATTAATTTGATTGGTCCCGAATTATAAAATTCAGCGTCCCTGATTTATAGCAGATTGCTTAGCAAATACAGGGTACTTCTACCCTTGAATTTTTTTTGCGTTAGATTGGTTCCGTTACTATAGCATTTATTTTCATAAATCTTTTATATGGAATGTCACAGAGCATTGGCCGAAGTTGTGACGAACTCAAAAAAGAATACGACGCTTGTTTTAATAAATGGTATTCAGAAAAATTTCTCAAAGGAGACTTACGACCCGAATGTGAAGAAATATTCAAAAAATATCGCGACTGTGTTCTGGTAATTGTATCCTAGAATTTCTTTAGTCAGATCCGTTTATCAAACTTAGATAGAATTCAATATATTCATTTAACCCGAATTATCAAGAATGCAGTAAAGAACAAAAACATTGATAAATTGTTGGTTGAAGCACGTAAAGATGATCCATTTTCTTCCGTCGCCGAAAAATAAATAAAATTATCTAAGATTCTATCATCCCAGCATCTTAAGTAAACTTTTACCCATATCACGAATTTTAAGAATTTTAAAGATTTAAGTTATTCTTTTATATGTAACGCTGGAGCTTGTTTTGTTTCTTTTTAGATAAACGCCTCATTATTTCAAATACAATTCCTCTCGTTATAATATAGCATAATAAATATCTTGAATTACGGAATTATTAAACTTCAACTCAGATATATAGTATTCTCTCGATGTAAGTTATAGTGCCGATGACTTCACTATAACAAAAGCGAATTATGTAAAGATGACTAAAAAAAAATCAGCGGAATACAAATTTGTAACACGTCACATTATTCGAATAAATAGTATACAATCATTATGTAATTATTCGTAATAGTTAATAATATATAATATCAATTCATAGATTACCAGACGCGTGCTTTAATAATTAGATTAATAATTCAGTTTTAGACCAAAAAAGAAATCGTATTATTATGTTAATCATAGTTATAAAACTCATTAGTTGATCAAATTAGGATCCATATTGCTCAAAGTTAGATCAATTGTGGTAATATCAAATGATGTAAATAATAAAAGTAGGCATAATTATAGTATGCATAGAATTTGGATGTGACAATTATTTTTTCTTATTATAGGAAGCTGCCGATTTCCTATTAGCGAATCCGCTCTAAAAAAAAAAAAAAAAAAAAAAAAAAAAAGCATATATATAATATAGATTAGAATTATATTATAACACGTAAATACAACAACAAATAATCGGTAAATCAGTCTCTACCAAGCCTATTTCAGTCAAGTCTTCATTAATGTCACTGTCACATAGCTTGCATGACACGGAAGGTCGTACGGCACTACTGTTAAGGATATAACCGATAAATAAAATAAAAGAATCAACTTGATCAAAAGATGCTAAGAAAAGGATATCTGACATTTTTTGTTTCTTTACTTTAACTTCAACCTCTTGTGTCGTCCTGGTCCGCAATCTTCGTTGTGTATGAGTCCTCATAGTGCCGTCCATAGCAACATCTTTAATTAAATCAATTAAATCGTTAAAATACTTTGGAATTTACCCAGTAAATTTTGAATGCAAAGTGATTATAAATTTTAAATACCATTATGTATGTCATAACTTTCATAATCTTCTGAAAGTTTTCTTTTTCTTTCTTCGACTTCTGCAATTAATCTGTCATTGACTGCTTGACGTTGCGCCTGAACAAAATATCATAATTATTTACTTGTGTTATCAATTATTTTGCAATTCATAATGAGATATACATACCTGATAAGATTCTTCAAGACGTTGTGTTTCGGCTTCATATTCTTTTTGTATACATTGACGTTGATAACTTAATGCCAATGCATGCTGCTCGAGCATTTGCTCTCGCTTATCAATAATTTGTTGCAGGCGTTCTTCGAATTCGGGATGCGTACCTAAAATATTAAGGATTCAAGATGGTGTCAATGATTGTTCATATCATTTAAGCATCTAAACATTTAATTTATATACCTTCTCGTATAGCCTTGATTTCTTCATCGATATGTTTTAATTGTTCATTAAATATCCTATAAACACGTCACATATTGAATAAAAGTGAATGATTTATGAATGCACCTAAACACGTCTGGTTGTTGAGAGGATTAATTTTTCAGGATCTTTTCATCTAAACCTTAGGTGTTTGTGGTTATTGCAATTTGCGGGAATTGTGACCTTCTGATAAAAAGACGGACCCTTTACATGTCATATAAAGGAATAATGAGATTTCATAAGCATAAACAAAAAATGATACATACTCATCACGTTTCTTTTTGAACTCCGCTTCTAAGGCATGTAACCGGAGTTGTATGGTGTGTCGGGTTTTTAAAGTATCTTGGTCAAGTTGTGCACGAGAGTTTGCTAAAAGAAAAAGTATGAAAAACATGATTTAACAAAATGTAATTTAGCAATCGAGGATACAACATACTTGCTGAAGATTCTGCATCTTCACGCTCAGTCTTGATTCCTTTAATTGCCTCATCTTCTTCGGTCTTTAATGTTTCCACGGCAAACTGTGAGTCACTACCATCCAAAATTGTGTCTTGCATTATAATATCATGGTCCTGAGTCTGGTCACCGTCGGACGACTCTCCCTCGTAATAACTGGTGGGTTTCGTTGTTGTTTGACGCGGCACCCGCTTTGTTTTGGTATGGGAATTTTTATGGTCGGCAGGCATTCGCTAAAGCAGGTAAAACTGTATTAATTATCGAATAAGTTTAGAAAAAGAGTGCGGTGGTATAAGTTCGGGTTTTTAATGAAAAAGTTAAATTTTGTATTATAAAAATTTTTGAAATATTTATCCTATTTTAGAGCTAAAAAAATCACATGTATCAACATGGTCAGACATTCGTATGGTTGCTGATGTAAATCAATTGCCTGGGTAAATTATTTATAACACTTTATATACTGTTATAATTATAACGATAACTGATAACGTTAACATCACTATACTATTACTAGTTATACTAGCTATATTTCGGTTCCGATAAAAAGTTTCATTCATGCTAGGCTATATACACATCACTCTGACATCTGGATATAACTACATCATAGTAAAATCTTTCTACTGTATATCGACTTTTTTTTCAAGATTTTAATATAAAATTTTGGTATAACTCACTGTATCAACATTTTGAATTTTACCAATGAAAAAAAAATTGTCGACATTTCCAGAGTTAATTTTTGGTTCTTACAAAAAATAATTTGGCAACCCGTTTTTAATTTTCAAAAAATTTATATGTATATAAAAAACAATGGTTACCATTTAAAGTTATACTTATTTTTTTACTAAATGTTGGGAATTATGGTGAATATTAGATCATTGGATTTAGAGTACTTTATGTAAAATAAAAAACCCTTATTTCTAACTTAAAGTTAATTCAGGCTGGTTGGCCTAAAAAAAATTATAAATTTGGTCAAATATTTACCATAATCTAAATTGTTTGCTTAATACTGTAATACTAATTACAGGAGCGACCGTCGATGTTACACGACTGGTTTTTCACGCGGTGTGAAACACATAAAAAAATTATTTTACA
>CAJVPY010006340.1:0-10604 GCA_910591965.1 Dentiscutata erythropus | reverse complement strand
AATTTTTATAATATATTATTTTAAAATAATTTTAAAATTATTTTATAATTATTATATAATTATTTTATAATAATCTTTTTATAATTTTACAATAATTTTATAATAATCTTATAAATAATAGTCTTAAAATAATTTTAGAACAATTTTAAAATTTTTGCATTAAAAATTTATTGTAAAATAATTTTATAATTATTAAAAAATTTAATAATATCGTTAAGATGATCTTAACTCTATTAAAAAAAAATAGCTAGTTTCTGTAAAAAACCTGGCAATTCAGCTGATGTATTCTCTACTATTAGAACCTGGGCACTTGGTTTTTCAATCTTGGGCCCTGGTTTGAATTTAGCCCTTCTGTAATACCATTGTAGATTACTGCTATCTCCAAACTCAGAACTTGCCAAATGAGTTTTTGGTTATTCTAGTCCTCTGGATTTATTATGCCAAAGCTTCCATTACTAAATAGTGTAACCAAGATTATAGATTAATCTAAATCTAACTAATAGAAAGTCATCAACTATATACAGGCCTATTTTTCAAAATTATTGCCAGAGAATTTGAACTCTAGACTTGCTGCTTAGAGAAGATAACAACTAGACTACTATACTAAATCACTATACTAAATCACTATATATCAGTATTCTATATATTTACTTACATATTTGTTTACTTTTCAAATATGTTTGTTTGTTTATTATCTAAAGTATAGCAAGAACTCTATAGTTTAGCAATAGATATTATGTATATATATATTAGCTAATTAGTTATAGAGATTGACATGAATTAGTCTAATATTTACTCTTGGCTTTGAATATTAATGATATCTATTTTTCTAGTATTTAGTAATCTACAATACAGAGTAAATCACAAATCCTAAATTTTTTAAAAAAATTTTAAAAATTTTTTGAAAGATTTGTTTTTCTTGTATAGTTAAAGCTACTATTTATTAAAAGCAAAACCTTTTTAAATAACTAGAGTTAATTTTTTTTGCTTAATCTTTTTTTTTAAAGCTATTTTTATTGTTTACTTAGTATATTTGTGTTTTATCTTTGCTTTTTTTTCCACTTTAGTTTTGGTTATGATGATCAACAAAAAGAGTTGTTGAAATTATTTTTTGAATTTCTCTTATAAATATTAAAAAAATTTATTTAAATAATAAACTCTTCCTAACGATCACTCATATCTAAAATTTTAACAAACAGAAAATAGAACTTTTGTTGAAGAGACATGGCCTTCTTGTGGTTTGTCTAGGCTTTTTTAAAGGACTTCTCTAAAGTAAACATTTGGCATGCAAGCCAAGAGTGTTATTATACAAGATAACTAGTAGGTGGTGCCCTTGTATAAAAAATCTTGGTGAAGTGCGGTAATGAACTCGAACATTTTCATTGATGAAGCAAATTGGCTGTTACTTCAAAGAAGAATACAGGAGAAACAACAAAGTTCTAGTGGTCCAATACACTTTTTAGAAATATTAGAAGTATCTGCAACCAGATACTTATAAACATATTCTTGCAGTTTTGGAATTTTTTTAGAAATTTCGACCAAAAAGTGGGAAAATCAACATACTTCCTCTATAGATGCCACCGAAATTGATTTTCAAAAAAGGTCTATTTCGTCTCCATTAGAGCAAATTAAAATTTTTTATAAGAAAGAGCAAATAAAATTTATATATTTATACTCCTTATAATTTCGTCTATTCAAAAAAAGTGTTAAAAAATTTCGTCTTTTAAGTAAAATAGGTCAAAAACAATTTCGTTTTCAAATTTTAATTTCAGGTTTTAGACTCTGAAATAATTTCGTCAGCATGTATAATCTCCTCCAAAAGATTAGCAGTATTTACTCATTCCAAATTAGGATGTGTCTACTGAAATAGAACCTTCTACGAGCTTATTTGGATTCTGCTTTGCCAAATAAACAATAACGGCAGTACTGTTTACAGTATAGAGAATCAGAGGGATCATATGTAGAAATTTCTTAATATTAGATTTTTTTTTTTTTTTCTACTTCTTTTAGTACATATAGTGTTAGATTGGATTTTTTTCTATGCAACATTATATAATTTTTATAGCCTAATACAGGAAATAATAGTGTCGTCATGGCCATTTTTTTTCCAGCCTTTTTCTTCTTGTTTCCTTTTTACTTTGTTTTTTTTAGTTTTGTTTAGTTTAGACTTTTCTCTTTTTTAGTTTTTTTTTTTTATTTCATATTGTTTTTTTTTTTTGTTTTTCATTGGTAGTTCTTCTATCAAGGAGATTAGGAAAAGAAGGTTGGGAAAGAAGGTGGTCATGATAGGCTAATAAACCAGGTTAGTAATCTGGAAATGGGTCAGTTGAAGTGAAGTAAGCTGAACCTAACCAGGGAGATTGAACTCATCTTTGGCAGATCACACATAGGCCCAATTGGAAACTGGGTAAGCCATATTTCAGATTTTTTGCTATAAGGCATGATGTAATTTAGACAATTCCTTCGAGAAATGTAGTATCTTATCAATAAAGCAGGCATGTGACATGGCCATCAAATTTTTAAAAAAAATAAAAAAAATAAAAAAAAGACAAATTTTTTTAAATATAAGTTTTTTTTTGAATTAAATTTGATTAAATAGTTGTTAAGATATTTTAATTTAAAAATTAAAAAATTTTATTAAAAATAATTTGTTCTTTTTTTATTAACTTCTCTATATATTAAACTGTATATTTTAAAAGATTTTATTTAATATAAAGTAAATTTGTTATATAATTTTTAATCTTTATAAAAGCTAATATTTCAAAATTACTATAAATTTTGTTTTGTTTTTAATCATCTTTTTGTTGTTATTTATTTTTTATTATGAATTTATATTTTTACAAACATGTATGTTTGTTATATTAAAAAGAGTTCAAATGCGACATATAAAAATTTACTATTTGTATTTAGTATAGCTAACCTAAATTATTATAAAGAATCCGTTCTGCCCAATCTGATTCACTATATTTTGATTTTAATATAAGCAGGTACAATATATTTAGAGTCAACTATAAACAAAAATTTTTTTTTAAATTTGCAGAATTTAACTTGGCCAGGTTATAAAACCGATTTATTAAGTTTGTATGGCCTAATAAGGCTGTTTGAAATTAAAATTTCGTTTAACGTTCTCCCCCCTCCACCTCAAAGATCCCCCCTAAAATTAAACAGGCCAATCAAAACGTTCATTACGCCTTGAAATTCCAATAAGTCACGTGCTTATAAACCAGCCAAGAATAATGTGATTATTTTTGCGATATAACATAATGTTTGTTTAATTTGATACCCCTCCCCCACTCGCTTAAGCTTCAAAAAGGAACGTTAAACGAAATTACAATTTCAAACAGCCTAAACATGAACTGCTCTGGTAGATTTGAGTTATATAAAATTAATGTTGAGCTTTTTACATAAATAAATATTGTAATATATGTAGCATGTAACATAACTGATAATACAATAAGCTTAATAAAGTCTCAAGCAAAGACCCCACCCCACCTTAATACAAAAAAAAAATTTAAAATATAAATTATTATTAAAAAAGTTTGTATTTAGAAAAATTTGATTATACTAGTTAAAAATTTTAAAAAATTAAAAAATAAAATAAAAATCAAGATAATAAAAAAAATTTCATACAGTATATCGGAAATTGTACTAGTTTCGGGTTTATCCAGTTACCGGTATTCGCAAATTTGATTATACGGACATGGTTTTTATAAAATGGATGCAACTCCTACTTAAAGCTAGCTAATATTTATAATACGGTCTAAAAATGTTTCGTCATATAAACTTTACTTTTTGACTAAATAAACTTAGAACTTATCTCGAATAAAAAATATTGGTACATATCATTAGCAGGGAATGTACAAATGAAAATCTGTCCGAACGCTGCTACCGTACAGTATTATATACGCAAAGAATCATCATTATAGTAGATAAAATATTATTACTACTTATCCTGTAATTAATAATCGGTATTAATACACAGTTTTCGCGTCATGATTCTACCTTCACCTTAGTTCGGATGAGGAAAGAGTTAGGAAAAACAATGATACCTAAACTAGTGATGTACCTCGCACGGGGTATAACTAGCATACATTCCACAAATCATATGACTTCTCGCGAAGTACAAGGTGATCTCATCCCGCCCGAATTTGAGTTTAGCGGATCATAAATTTTAGTGATAGCTCAAATATATTAATTGATAAATCACTAATCACTGTGATTTTCTCAATTTACTTCCCACGAGATATGATGCAATTTACGCGAAGATGGTATCATCATCTTCTGCGAGGTACATCTCTACCCTAAACATAAAATTTGTGCAAGTATTATTACATTATAAAAAAAAAATACCAATACTTTCATGTTATAAGAAAGATAAAAATACTTAATCATTCGCTTCATTTTTAATTTTTGCATTATATGAAAAGGAGGTCGATTTTATGCCGTAAATTTTTTTGTTTTTCACCACAAAAAACCTTCATAAAGGAGAACTTTAAAAATACTAAAACCCAAGTCCTTTCGCTTGATTCGCTATGGATTAAATCTGATAACGCACAAAAAATCCACACACTCACAACCAACATATTCAGCTATTATATTCAAGCCGAATTGTCACAAGGATCTCTTTAATCGGAAAACTTGAACCTTCATTCATGGAGACATTATGGCGCAGCTCTTTTCCTAATCAAGACCAATTGCCCCGACAATTGACAAGTGATCTTCACGGCCTCAAGTTCCAATAATTGAAAGAATCTGATAGTTAACTATATTACAGTATTAGAAGGTAGCCAGGCCCGTATTTCTTACGCGTAAATTTAACTTGCCAAATTTCAATTTGGTGACTTCAAGAGTTCAACGGGAAGAATGAAATACCGGTATCAGAGATAATCTATCTAATGATTTGTTATCTAAAAAATAATTTCAATGAATTTTATTAAGCGATTGCTTATATTTCGACAAATTAGTACCAATGAACTTTGACGACATACTATCAAAGAATTACTGTATTTATTCGACTTCCATTAAGAGGATTTCTACAAGGTACAGTAGGTAGAGTTAGCTTATTGAATATTGTAGGTCTAGATTTTGGATATAAAAATGGATGAAAACGATTACTTTTACCTCGGAAACGCACATAAATATGCGTTGATTTTAAAATGCAATGATTTTAGAAAAATTAATAAAATGATTGCAAGTTGGGTAATAAGAATGCATTAGATCCATGAAATATGTAAATAAATTTTTTTCAGTTGATTTTAGTACTTTTGCGTTTTTTTAATGCATAAATAAAAAAAAACGCGTCACCTTTTTCTGTCAGATGGGTTAAAGGTTTTTCAGCGAAATAATGATAGCCTGAGGGATTGTATGGATTGTCATATCGGAATTTTAAAAATATGAAACCGAATCGACACATCAGATAAAAGAGAAAAGTCTGCATTTGAAAAACTAAATATCGATATCATGCAATTAAGGTTAATAGTTTTTAATTAATTTTCATTTATTTTTTCTAAATATTAAGTTATATTGATTTTATTTCATAATAAGTTTCAGAACTTTAGGTTGATCGCTAAATGTCACGTGATAAACCACACGCGGATATTTTGTTTCATGATTCCGATTATATTTCGGAAGGTCAAGGAAACAGTCCGAGACACATATCAATTACCTCGTAAGATTTAATATTAGAAATTTAAATTTCAAATAATTTCAAATTTGATATCGCGTACAACCATTTCAGTAACAACTAGTAACAAGTGTATTACAGTAAAATTATATTTTTATTGATTAGAAAAAGTAACATTGTAATTTTTATTGATTAGACAAGTGACGTAAGCGAGCATGTTTGATTTTACGAGAGAAAAAAGAAAATACAGCATTTGTATTTTTATTTCGGAAGAATAGATAAGATAAGATAATTATTATGAAAAAGCAAGAATCACGACATATCTGCAAAAAAGACGAGACTATGATTTGCAAATCCAAAATTCTTTAGGAATACATTGAAACAATGATCAATGACGCGAGAGATCTAGTTAAATGACGCAATGGCACCGGATGAGCGAATTTTCAAAAGAAAATATACCAACGTACAAGGTTCCACCACATTTACAGGGTGATTACGATCATATATAGAAATTTACATTAACTCATTATATATAACAAATGCATAACAAAATGATGCCATCTAGTACATGCATGGATGTTACAATTAAATATCTATATAATTTGACTCGCGTATAACAATTCCCAAATGATGCAATAATTTATAGTTGTTTATTTCTATTATCTTGTCACTAAATAATTTGGGCACATGATTGTTCTGCAAGCCTTCGATTTTACAATTTTCTGTTAAGATGTCGGAATTTTTCTTTTTTGGGGTTTCATAAAATAGGATTGGATAATAATCGTGTATATCTATTTAAACTTTGTAGGTACGTAGGAGTATTGTAATACAATGAAAACCACTGGTTCATGAATTGCACTAATCTATAAACCGTAAACGATTTCGGTCTGAAAAAAAATTGTAAATTATTATAATAAAGTGAAAAAAGGATTAGATTTTCATGACAAGCATTTATTTCCATTCTTTAAATCTCCGTAATTTTGAATTACACATGCCAATAAATTCTTAATAAAAAAAAAATACAATTACTATGTTCTTGATGCCTCTTACGTCAATCAAAAAATATAGGTACCTCCTCGTTCCGAGCAGCAAGGTAAAGCCTAATCGAGTTATTTGTATCATCGATTTTGCCAATCTAATTATGGATAATGCAGAGATAAAAGCGGATCTACCAGGATCTTTTGAACACTTTGGTTGTGAATTGAAGAAACTTATTTGTATTCGAAATAAGTACTTTCCTAAAAGACGAAAAAAGCGATAGATAATGTTTTTAACAAACTACAACCCGTCGTTTACTCCACAACAGCCAAATTTAATATACCCTAATACTAAATCACGTGAAATGACTCATCCTGAACCTTCGAATGAATTGGAGATTTTGTCAAACGTTCATTATCCATTAGAGTTCCCTACAGGCGTAATAACGCCGGATGATGCTGTCGGTCAACAAACACCCGAAATAAATAGTGGACCGGTTTCAATTCAACATGTATTTCATCCAAATATTCCACATCCACAACAATTACTTCCAATATCAACTGCCGATAGTATTACCCCATTTTTCGATCAATTCTCATCAATGTCAAATTCTATTAGATCATTTCCTCCTTCACCTACAAGTCCACCTAACATCCCTTCAGGGTATCCATCTCCTCCACAAAGAATGTCACATTGTATAAGAGGAAATGATGCGTTATTTCCCGCTCAATATTCTAATACCGTCACAGACCCTTTAAATCAAAGTTCACCAATACTTCCTAATCAATCAGCTGTTTGCCTTACGAATACACAACAAGATGGAATGGTAACTCCTCCAATGATGATGAATGGCCACGATTATTATCATCCATATCATCAAATGATGGATCACAGTTACGCATATCGGCTTATAGCTGAAGAAAATAAAAGACGGCGAAACACTGCTGCTTCCGCAAGATTTCGTGTAAAGAAAAAAATGCGTGAGCAAGCTCTCGAAAAAACTTCTAAAGACATGACTGCAAAAGCTGAGGTGCTCGAAAATAAGGTGCGCGAACTAGAGAAGGAAATAAAATGGTTAAGATCTTTGATTGTTGAGAAGGATGCCCGACTTTTGGATATCGAACGTCCTAAAGAGCAACCTGATCAAGATTAAAATCAAAAGAACTTTATAAATCCATTTTTCTTTGACATTATGGAAAAGCTGAAATACATTACGCATTTCAATTTATAGTACAAAATGAGAACTCCTATCTATGAATTTTTATGACGTTTTGACGCATCTATAGTATAAGTTTTTTTACATCTTTTTTCACATAAATTTCGGTTTCTATATCCTTATACTCGTAAGCTCTCTAAAATATCTCCGTTCATTTACATCACTCTTTTTATTTATTTATTTTAGTTTTTTTTTTCTTAATTTACCCTTCGAATAATTTTATATAATTTTTTTAGCCATTGTTCAAAACGCGGTATTTTCGCATATATACCGACCCGATAATTTAATGATATATATTATTATACCTTACCTTTCTCGAGAAACCAATTAAGCAACAAACCCACCCAGATTTTCTTATGATCTCCACGTTTTTTTAACTTTTGTTATTCATAAGCTGATTTTTTACTTTTTAAATATAACACTATGTAATCATCGAATTTTTTATACAAATTCTGATTAATATTTATGTTTTCTTTTTTTAAATTAATAAGGAGTTTTCATTTAACAATAAAAAACATTTCCTTGTTCGTGTTTATTGTTTAGCGATCCTAATTATTCCGTACAACAATGTTTTAAGATCATATTTGGTATATGAATTTTTTTTTTTTTTTTTTTTTTAATGAATTATATATGTATATCGATATTATATCTAGAATCATATATTTGATATAGTTATGATAGTTGTAAATAAATGTTAGAAATAAAGAGCAATTCTATTATATATATTATTTGTGTTGAAATCGTCCCGATTCGAGTAGAATTTTTGTAATTTTGGCCCAAATTATGCTAACTAAAATTATTATAAATCCTAAGTTTAACACTAACACCAACTTAAAATCCTAATTCTGCCAAGAAAATTACAAAACTCCCAACAATCTGGGGTTAATACATATATACATATATATATATTTATAATACGTATATATTATATAATACGTATATATGTATAATATATATTGATTTGTGAGTGACAAAAAACCTGTAAATCATGTTTTTTGAAGATTTTTGATCAAAAAAATATCTTAAAACCAAGTACCGTCTCATTGGACAATTCAAATGGTATTAAAGAACATGATTTTTTTTTTTATCTTCACACGTATTTCACACCCCTGCAAAAATAGTTCACTTTATCGAACACAATTACGATATGTGATCGAAATACATATCCAACTATCTGTCGCTTTATCATTATCGTTATATTTATCAGAAATCATAATTTTCAGGATCGACTCCGATAACAATAAGTTAACTAATCAAGTTTTCATATCGATATAACCAAGTTTTCGTCTGATAAATTTTGGTTCTTAGGCTATACCAAACTCAAAGATCATATTCAATGTTCGGGGAATAAATAGTGTGTGAAAAATACGTAGTACGTACGTGCGTGCGTGCGTGTGTATATGCTCTTCGGATTAATTTAATTATATAATAATATATCGGAAATTTATGTAACATGCAAGTTTTGATAATTTTTAAAATCTTGGCTTTTGAACAACGATAATAATTATATATATATATATATATATATTTACGTATTATATAATATAAACTATATATATTTATATTTATATTTATATTTATATATTATATATATATATATATATATATTTATATGTATATATATTTATATCTGATATTATAAATAACAGTATAACCCAATTTTGCCGACTGCTATTTTTTTGGTGGGTTAGGGTTAGCTGACTGTCGGTGAATGGATAAAAAACATATACAGTATATACTATTTTGTTGTTCCTTAATCTGAATCCGCCCAATTTATTAAGCTTGAGAAGCAAAACTATTTCTAGATAATTAGAGTTGCTTATAAATCAAAATGCAAAATTTACGGATTTTTTGGTAATAGATGATCATTGGAGGTCACAGTTAGGGATGGTAAAAAAAAACATTTTTCACCGGTTTAAAACATGTGGTGATTATGATCCGAATGCATTCAATTTAGGCTCCGCATATCAAAATCATAAACATCGCATGGTGAAATATGTTTTTTCCCATCCCTAGTCACAGTAATTTGAAAAGCGCTGTAATAAAATGTTTTTCATACTCACCCACTGAGTAGAATAATTAAACAATAAAATAATTTGAAGACCATTTTATAATGATAAATATATAAGTATTTATTGGTTGTTTTGAATTCTATTGATTAATTAATAATTTTCTTTATACTCACTTGCTAAATGACTCGAAGTATTATGTAATGAGAAATAAGTATATATTCTATTTTTAATTTCATTGATTATAATTGCCTTTTATACTTACCCACTAAATTAAATATTTCGACTATGTCACGTGACACGACTAAATCGTCTCTCGAGCTGAGTCAAATGATCCAAACTATTTTAATTTTGTATCATTTTAAAAAATAAAGAAATTTTGTCTTTAGAGAATATTATGATGAATAATCGGATATCTCGTAATTCCGTGATCACATTGAATAAAATCTATGCCATTTAATTCCTCTCGATGAGAGGTGAAAAATCTCTCGATCCTAATTATGGGATTACAGGGTATCCCGGTTTGGCATATTTTTTTAGCTATAGTATTTTATATATTTGAATATAAAATTGTAAATATTTGTTAAAATTAAGCGATTTTTATATTTTTTGATTCCATTTTGATAAGAGAAATCAAAAGTATAAAAGTTATTTAATTTAAATTACAAAGAATAAAAAAATATATATACTTTATATTATTAATACCGTATTCCTCCGAAAATAAGCACCCCCCGAAAGTAAGCACCCCCTACAATTCATATATACCCGAAAATAAGCA
>CAJVPY010006339.1:0-10607 GCA_910591965.1 Dentiscutata erythropus | reverse complement strand
AGCAAATTCCGGGCTGAAGATCGCTGAAGATCACTTCCGATCATAAATTTCGTAGATCGGATCCAATAAAATTACAGAATAGTGTAACAAAACAAATGCAAAAAATATAAGAAAATGCAAAAAATTGTAAATAATGCAAAATTTACTATGCTAACTAACTTCCGACCTTTAAATAAAAGTTTTCGGCACGGAATTTTAGTTATAACAAGCATTTTTATATACTAAATATATAGGAAATTTTTGATATACTACGAAATGATCTTAAGTTCAAAATTTGTTTGATATAAGGATACCCCTCCTACAGGGAGATCCCAAAATTCCGGGTTGGAAGCTTCGGAACTCTGGTCAGAAGGGCCGGAGTTGATCGATTTTGCCCCAAGATTACTAAGAATTTTACTAATGAAACAATAGTCGTTCATTAAGTAAAAAGTGTCCAGCTAATAATTTTACTATAGCTTATAGCTACCACTAACCCTAACTTAGCCCTAACCCCGACCCTAATCATGATGCATTTTGGCCATTATGACCCAGAAATTTGGGGAGAAAATTTGAAACTTGGAACACACTAATTAATTTGAAGTCATGCTGGCTGGTCTAGAAGCTAGGATATAATTTTTTATTACAAAAATAAAAATAATAAGCACTGATATGGCCAGATAGAAATTTGATGATTATTTTTTATTAGCCAGTGGTTTTCTGCTTGCCAAAGCAAGCTGGCTGTTAAATATATATAGAATCATAAGAATATTTTGACTTGGTTGCATCATGGTATAGTGGGTAGGCAGTGAAATTTTTTAATGATTTGAGCTAGGGTTTGGCCACACTGTGGCAGAAGTATTTATAGATGTTGCATTTTGTATTACCTCTTTGTGATTGGTAGATATGGTGTAATGTTTTCATGTGCATGTGGTGCAGAGCCTAAGTCAGTGTTTAACCTCGTTTTTCGAAAATTTAACTTCTGTCAATATTCATTATTATTATTGCAATTACGATTATATACAATTCTAATATATAATATGCAGTTGTGTATAAATGCTATGAGATAAACACTATGAGACAAAAATCATCTCTGATTGGCTACTAACCATGTGTATTATGTCATATATCGATTGTGATATCTTCTATCCATATTTATACTATATCACTGTAGCAAACACCCAATTTATATTATTGCATGTGTCTTATATAACAACTTGTGTCATAGTCTTATTGGTTCTATTACTACTGTACACTTAAACCAGTTTATTTCTTTTTTTAATATATTCTTCTTTTTAACCAGTTTATTTTTTATCGCTTAGAAATAATATAACCTTTTTTTTTAACTAAATTATTTATATTTTGAATACTTCAGAGGTTTTATTTTATATTAATATGTATATATATTATAAATATGCAATTATTTAATTAAATAGTCTATCCATATTGATTTAAA
Organism: Dentiscutata erythropus; assembly: GCA_910591965.1. Taxonomy (NCBI): domain Eukaryota; kingdom Fungi; phylum Glomeromycota; class Glomeromycetes; order Diversisporales; family Gigasporaceae; genus Dentiscutata; species Dentiscutata erythropus. Next base: position 9,175 of record CAJVPY010006339.1, on the reverse strand, counting down.
TAATATAAATAACGCTAATATTTCTTATCACAATTGTAAAAATGTAAAATTCATTACAAGTTTGTATTAAACAAAAACAAATAAATGGTTATAAATATAAAAAAATTTAATATTCATATAATAAATATAAAATTTAGAACTTAAATTATTCAACTCAAAATCTATTACAGATATAATCATATAAAGTTCAAAATTTTAAATTTTACTTTAGTTGGCTACACTTAATAATATATAAAAACATATTTAGAACTTTAACAAATTGTTAGATTTATCTATTCTATTCCAATAAATACTTCTATCAAGTTATGAATATAAAATTAGTAAATTAAAATCTATTACTAGAAAAACTGCAGCATTTTGTGGGCTGAAGTTCTAATTTGTAGGCTTTAATTATTAAAATTACAGTAGATTTAAAATTTTATAATTTCTTTTAACTTTAGAATTACATTAATAAATTTATAAGGAAAGCAATCTTTATATTTTATTAGTCATTGTTATAAATGTATATTATGGTTTAATTTTGTAATTTGTCAAAAGAAAAGGCAGTATTAAAAAGATCAGTTAGAGTACAAATTCTTGATACCCTGCAATGCAAAACCTGTTGCAAATTCCTTATTTTCAAGATTTATTATAGTTTTTGGCAATATTAAGCCTTATTACTTATGAATTGTAATTGCTCAAGCAAGGCCTACTATGATGTTTATATATTTGACTTTAAATTCATAAAATATAGCATATCTATTGCAAGTGTTAATTTGATTATTTAGAGCAACTAAAAAATAAAACAATAAATATTTTAAGTTCCAGCATTGTAAAATTTTTTAGACTATGATATCAATAATTTTAATAAACAGGTTGATTCTAAAATAAAATTTTATAATGATATATAATTTGTTATTAATAATATTGTACATATTATATATACTCTTAATACTAATACTATTTTTTACATTGGAGGTTTTTTTTCAAAATAAGTAAGAGTTTAAAAAGTCCTATTTTCTTTTTTAGAATTATGAATTGATAAATGTTCATCAGTAAATGATTATATAAATAAGTAAATTTTTGAATAAAAAGTTAATTCTGAAACCTCCAATTTGTATATTGCTTATTTTGAAATAAATATATTATTTATTTTATCTGAAATTGATACTGAATTTATAATAAATTTATTTTTTTTTCTGGCCTGTTTTTTTATATACTAATTGCTGTTCTTAAGACAGTTATTGTGATTAGCTCAGGTGCATAAGTTTTTTTTTGTATTTTAAAATTTATCAATTTAAAAAAAAAAAAACTTACAATATAATAAAAATTTTTAAAGTAATATAGAAATTTTGATTATGTTATAATTATGTATCTTATAGCATATTTTATAAAATAATATAAAGTTGGTTTTTTTTTGATATACAATTTATGAAATAAATATAAGCTTTAAAATCTATTACTTTATTTTAAACTAAAGTTTTAGTATTCAGATATTGAGTCTGATTTAGGTTCAATTTCTGAATACATAATCTAAATCTGGATTAGTTAAACTAGGAACCGAACATTTTTAAAATTTCATAGTGTAAAACTTAAAAGACTTCTGTCTTGCTTCTCTCAACTCTAGCCAATTACTGTAGAAAATATAATAATTGAATAGCTTACATTTGACTTATTTGTAAATATTAATAACAAAGAAAGTACTTTAAAGTGGTTTAATGAATTTTAAGACAACAATATAACTAACATGAACCTACTAGCTAAAGGGAATAAATTTGTTTTTAGAGAACTAAGATACTGTATTTACAGTAATTTAACCAAATTAAATGTTTTGTGTAGTTATAGTGATTATGCTATTCATAATATGTATTAGCAATTTGGCATTATAAATTTAAAATTTGCTTGTATTACTATATGTTTACTATGTTAAAAAATCAGGTTTTTTTATTTTTTTATCTTCATTATCATTATTGTATATATTTTCGTAGCTATAGTACATGTGACACATGTGGTGTACATATTTTCTGTTTGCTTATAAACTTTCACAGCAATGCTACAAGTCAAACACTAGTATATAATATAGGTTGTTTTATTTTTTTTTGTTTTTGCATTTAACTTTTATAGCAAATTTTGCTTATTTTTATTACAAAGCAACATGTTTAAAAAATCATGAATGAGTTTATAAATAGAAGGTTAAGTCATTACAATCCTTCTAAAGAAATTGAATACATGATTGAAGAACCAAGCTTATCTGAATTTAAGAAATTATTAAGGTGATCTTATTATACTGTGTAGGATTTTATTCTGATAAAACTGCTTATAATTTTAATTTTACTGTTAATTTGACAAGCTTACAAAGAAATTTTCTAAAATTTATAATATTGTATATTAAAAAAACATACTATAAAAAGTATAAGTTATAATATTGGTCCTTTACATTAGATCAAATACAAAAATAAAAAAGATTAAAGTGTAAATTCAAGTACAACAATTAGAAATCTTTTATCTGATTTTAGTTGAAATAGTAGTTTTCCTAGTGTAATTAATTACTCTTTATTTAATATTTATTATATAATAGAAGTAACCAACTATTGAGATTGTTTTGCCTTTATCTGCTACCCAAGAACTTTACAATATTCTTGTAGCTTGGGCTTTTGGTACCAACAAATCACAGGGTTTAAAATTTAAACTGTAGCAATATCTAAAGTGATTTACAGATCTTATTTAATATAGGTAGAAATATATAAATATTATAAAATTATTTAATATAAAAAAACTCTAACCTTAACTCAAAGCTAACTAAAAACTATACTATGACCCTCACCCTAACCCTAACTATTCTCAAATCTGTTTAGATTAGTTCAAATAATTATTTTTATATTATATTATTTATATATTCCTATCTATACTAAATATCAACCTGATTTACAATATGCAGCTAAAAGAAAACTAATAAATTACACTAATTGATATTATGTTACTAGCACTTTAAAGCTAACTTGAATTTGGAGATAGGTTAGTTGTGCTATAAAAATATCACAGTCTTGTGATCACTGATCTCTTCCAACCTGAAAATTCAAATTACGCATTAAAATACTAATAATTTTTTTAAATTTATATAATAAATTTAACTTTTAGTATTCTAATATAATATGTAATTTAAATTATTGGATTGGAAGAGATCGTAACCAATATTTTTATAACACACCTCAAATTTGGTATTAAAAAGGATAATAGGTCTTATACCTTCTAATAATATATCATTATTATTAGTTTGCTATATAGAAATTTTTTGATTAATTTAAAAATTTTTTTATTATTAAAAAAGAAATAAAACTTTTTATAAAATAGTATTATAGAATAAGTTAACATCATAGAACATATTAGAGATTTTATCTCTATTAGATCCAAAAGATTGTAACAATCAAAACAAGCTACAATATATAACAAACGAACTATTGGTTAGCTAGATAATACCTTTTGTACCTTTCATACCTTTTGTACCTTTCATACCTTTTATATCTTTTATACCTTTTTATACCTTTTGTACTTTTTGTACCTTTTATACCTTTTATACGTTTAGTACTTTTTATACCTTTTATATGTGTTGTAAAAGCTATATAAACTCTAGCTTTTACCTTTCTTGTACAGGAGGATTCGTTCTCTGCAATGTTCTAAAATATTAGGATTCTATAGAAATAGATACCTGTAGATAGCTTTGTATTTAGACATTGTATCATAAATAAATAAACATATCTTTGCTCTAAAGTAAACCATGTCTCTATGCTTTTAATAAATATACCAAACTGCTCTAGTGAGAAAACATTTCACTTCCACACCGCTTCATATCTCGCCCTGTTATTTTAGAGATCTCTGTTGCTATGTGCTATGTTGCAGGTGATAAATTAAGAAGGCTATTCTACTTGTAACAATAGATTATTTATATTGATAATTGTGCTTCTAGAAGAATCACAACTTATATTCATTTTTATTTAGTGTTTCAACCTGTCTAAAAAACTATGATTTGGGTGACCTGTGGGTTACCCGAGTGGATCAATGGGTCCACCAGGTTATCAGGTAACCCATTTAACCCAAGTAGATGATTACTTTAACTGTTATCATTATTTCTAAGACACCTGGCAAAAAATTAACCCAAATGATTATTCTGCCGATTAATTCGGTATGATCTGTATATAAAAGCCATAATAAGTTCTCTATTATTAAATTTTCACTTGAATACTTGCTCAACATGTCTGGTGTATTTAGTTTGTACGAAATTTTATAGAAAAGACTGTTCTTGTCAACCAATAAATCTTAATAAAAAATGTAAAAAAGGATCTGAATATAAATTAGACTTTTATAACAAATATATTACATGAACAGGTGCCGCTATTAAAAAAGTTAAATATGAATATAAATTTGTTGACTGGTTAAAAATGAATCTCTGGTTAAGATTCTAAGAAACCAAGATACTATTAATATTTGTCAAGGATACATGAAGAATTATAATAAACGAAATCCAAGTAAAAAATTTTATATGTTTATATTTGTTTATCTTCGACAAGAAATGAAAAATAATTAAAAATAAATAAATTCTTTTGTTTGAATGAAAATGTATCTTGCCAAAGAATAGGAATTGAAACTTGTTTTTTAAAAAAATAATTTTTTATCATCGACAAGAAACAAAAAATAGTTAAAAATAAATAAATACCTTTGTTTGAATGAAAATGAATCTTGCTAAAGAATAAAAATTAAAATTTTTTAAAACTGGATTTTTCATCTTCAACAAGAAATGAAAATAATTAGAAATAAATAAATGATTTCGTTTAAACAAAATTAGATTTTGTCAAAGAATAAAAATTGAATTTTTATACAATTCTTTAAAACTAATTTTTGTCGAAAAATAATTAGAAATGAATAAAGGCTTCATTTAAATGAAAATAGATAATAGTTTTCATGGAAAATGAATAAGGCTTTGTTTGATGAAAATGAATCTTGCCAAAGAATAGGAATTGAAATTTTACACAATTTTTTAATAATTAGATCTTGTCAAAGAATAGGAATTGAAATTTTATACAATTTTTAACCCCGAATTTTTGTCAAAAAATAATTAGAAACGAATAAAGACTTCGTTTAAACAAAAATGGATTGTGCCAAAAAATAGGATTGAACCTTTATAACTTACAATTGCACATGTCAATATTTAGTCTTATTGTAATATATATTAGTTACCCCATCTTATAAATTATGTACAGTATTTGATATATCGATATTTGTAACTAAATCTTATTATTCTCGAAATATATAACTTATCAAATCGGCAGAATAATCATTTAAGTTAATTTTTTGTCAGGTGTTTCAGGAATAATGATAATAGCTATAATTTTCGTTTCTACTACAGTATCTTTTTTAGAGTTAAATTTTAATTTAACTTTTTTATTGTCAAATTATTATAGGATCAATGAGTTGATTTACAGGTGACCTGACAAGTAACCCACGGGTTAACCCTTCTGCATTCACCCGAGTGGCCATAACCACAACCCAGATATCTAACCCACCCGAGTTGACTCAGGTTGATCTAACCTGGGTTAAAACACTATTTTTATTATTATGATTCTGCAATAGATTTCTGTATAGAGTTTCTGAAAGTAGTAGAGATATTAGTTTTAACCAGTTGGCAACTAGTTAAATAAAATAATTCAGTTTAATTAACTGATTAAGGAAATTTTTTTCAGATTAAATTACTAATATTAATTTACTGCTAAAAAAGTAATACCGTATATTCCCGAAAATAAGCTACTCCGAAAATAAGCTACCTCTTCACTTTTGAGCCAAAAACTCTCTTACCTGAAAATAAGCTACCCCCGAATTTTTCAAAAATTTTTTAACAGTTGTTATATATAAAAGTCAAAATTGTACTAAGTAAATATATATTCTAACCATAACAGAAGTTGTTCAGAATTTAAAAATACATATATTCTAAAAGTTTCATACAATTTGGATAACCTTTTATTAGTATACTTTTGCATTTTAAATTTAAAATACAAAAGTGTACTAACAAAAAGTTATCCAAATTGTATAAAACTTTTAAAATACATGTATTTTTAAATTATGAACAACTTTTATTAAGCTACCTTTACCGATTTACTTAGTACAATTTTGACTTTTATATATAGAAACTACTTTTTCATATATAAAAACTACATTTACTTAATAAAAACCTCTATTACTCGAAAATAAGCTACTCCCAAAATTTTCGTGTAATTTTTTGCCCAAAAATGGTAGCTTATTTTCGGGAATATACAGTAGCAAAAAGGGGGGCATCCATATTTAACGTTAAACGATGTTTGTAGTACCAGATACATCTCGATGCAATATAAACATACCACTATGCCTAATATAGAGCGAGGTTGGTAAAGCCACAATTTTCAAAAAAACCGTTAGTTACGAACTAATAAATATACAAACAGGACCTCAAAATATATATTGAAAGATAAGGTTTTATAAAAATTACTAAATTTAGAAAGATCTGTAGAAAAAAAAGTTAAAAATAAGCAAACTAATTACTATAAATAGAAATAATCTGCACAAAAAGGATCAAAAATAAGCAAACTAAAACCTTACCCCTATATATATATTTCGGGGTTTTGTACAAACGCGTACTCATTATGCGCTTATTTTGTAAAAGCACTTTTTTTTTATAAACTTTTATTTATATTTTCTTTTACTGTAATAATGGAATAGTTCCAGTAACTAATAAAACTTATACTTCAACCTAATTTACACATTTCTATACTCTCACCTACAAATACTTAGTGATCCACATTTACATATAGATCTGGTGTTTTTAGTATTTAAGAGTTAAGATATTTTCATATTTACATATAGATCTGGTGCTTTTAGTATTTAAGAGTTAAGGTATTTTCATATTTATTTATAAATCCAGTGCTTTTAGTATTTAAGAGTTAAGGTATTTTCATATTTATTTATGAATCTGGTGCTTTTAGTATTTAAGAGTTAAGGATCTGGTGTTTAGGTTTCACTTTGTAGTTTTTGGCATTGTCATTTAGGTGTTCTTACGAATGTGAATTTCGCCGTTTGGGTGGTTCTGCTGCATTGTCGCTTTACTGGAGCCTTAGAGTTATTTTCGGTATTACTGTTGATATGGATCTCATTACTTGGAGTAGTTTCGTGTAGTCGCTTTACTAAAGTCTTCTGTTGCTCTAAGTTTTATTGCTTCTGGTGTTTTTGTAGCTGTAGATTTTGCCGCTTGCGGTTGGCTCAGTGTTATGAAGTTTGTCACTTGTAGGTTAAGTGTAGATTTAATTATTTGTGCCATTGTCAACTTCATTGTTGTTTAGTGGATATACTTTGCAAGAACTTTATATTAGTTAAACTAGTTCTTGTCTATTAATTAGTTGTTTGAGTTTTGAGTTTTACTAGGATTAGAGAGAATTCAAACAGAATAGACTTGGAATTGAAAATAAGGAATAAAATGGTTAAAGCAAATGAATGATGATTCAAAGAGTATTATCGATAAATATCTTTTTTTTTATGTATAAAACTTTTGTTGTTTCAATTACAGGCTGAATGGATTATTAATATGAATAAAATTATTTAAAGGTACTAATTATATAGTAGTAAAGGTTTTTTTAGTTAGAAATAGGGGTTTTGATCTGGTGATTAGAAGTAGGTTTTAGTTCCTTTATTATTTCGTTTACTATTTCGTTTACCTTTTTGTTTATCTCTTTGTTCACTCTTTCAGTTACTTTTTCGTTCATCTCTTCGGTTACCTTTTCATATACCTTTTTATTTATTCATTTTGTATGCTTTTTAGAAATTTAGTTTAAGATCATAACTAAAAATTAGATTACTGTAATTTTGCTTAAAAGTGAATTATGTATTTTAAATAATATAAAAATAAATAATATTAAATTTAAAAAATGTATTTATTTAAAGACTAAGTTTTCGCTTTAATAAAGTTTTCAGATTCTTTATTTTTTAAATGTTTTATTTTTTTTCTTTACTATAATTCGGTTATATACATTTACTAAAATTCGCTAAATTCGCATTCAATAACTAATTCTTTCCCAATCCGTTATCTAAAGAATGGGCAAGGTAATAATTAAAGTAAATAATAATACTTTACTAAACTTACCATCTCTACACTATTTAACCTCATACTCTTATTATTCTATAATTACATCACTAAAATCATACTTAAAACTGATTCCTAAGATTTGATTTATTTAACTGTTTAACTTGATCAAATTAAGTGATTAAACCTCCTAGCTCTGATTAATTAATTAAGTGATTTCACGTGAACACGCGACTATATTGAGCAATATTCATATCCAGTTCTTAATAAATTTGAAGCTAAACAGAGAATTCTATTGAAGCCATTCTTCCATATGATACCTTATTGATATGTATTAATATACTCTAAATTATGTTAATCATTAAGGTGCTAATTCAAAAAAAGAAAAATAAGACAAATTTATATTATATACTAGTGTTATTAAATAATAAACATTAATAAAATTCTTAAAGTGTATCTATACTTTCCTTATTCGTATTGACAAGAATCTCTTGAACGTGCTAGTTACGTTTAAAAAAAAATTTTAACATTGTTAGCTTAATAATAATCAAGAATACCAGTAATTCAACCGCATTTATACTTCATCAGCAAAAATATATAAGCATAAACTTTCATAAGTTTTATGGTACGTAAGAAAATCGTAAACTTACGTAAAAATATTACGCAAATTTATGCTTTTCTTATGATGTGTAAAAAAATCGTAAATTTACGTAAAAATATTACGCAAATTTATGCTTTTCTTATGATGTGTAAGAAAAGTGTAAATTTACGTAAATATATTACGCAAATTTACGATTTTCTTACGCATCATAAGAAAAGTGTAAATTTGCGTAATATTTTTATATAAGTTTACGATTTTCTTATGTATCGTAAAAACTTATGAAAGTTTACAAAAGTTTAAAAATATTTATAATGCACTATTCAAATTATAAGTCATAATGATGAATTACTTGATTTATATTTTTTGTAACTTCATGAACTTATGAAATTTTACAAAGATTTAAATAGATTAATAATTTTCTTTTAAATAAATCAATAGCAGGATGCAAACTTGCAAAGCATTTTTCAATACTATGAAATAATTCGAAACTTTTTGCA
>CAJVPY010006338.1:0-10608 GCA_910591965.1 Dentiscutata erythropus | reverse complement strand
TTGTAAAGAGTAAGTAAAAAAGAGTTAGAATAGTTTAAAGAGTAATTTCATCAATTTTGATGCTACAGAGATGAAATATAGCTTGTTATGACGAGAAAAGTATGTAAAGCAACTTTACTAAACATATTGCAAAGTTTGGATTTTTTTTTAAAAAAACATTTTAGATCTTTATTTCATGAGTATAAGAGCTAGAGACTTGAAATTTGAGTATTAGGTGTATTTTGATGAACCAGGCAACATTTATTATTGCATATAATTAGGTTAACATAGTAAAATTTTGCATAAATAGACGTTTTTTGTTGGCATCAGGAGAATTAAATAAGTACAAATCTGCAAAAACCTGCGAAAATGCAGATTTTTGCAGATTTTTTTGTAAAAAACTGCAAAATTTTTTATATTTTAAAATTTTGCGCAGAACTGCATTTTAATTTCTATGGCTACAGCTGGTGAGTCTGAAGTTTTGCACAAATTTTCATTTAATTTATTATTTAATTTTTTTGCAAATCTACACAGAATAGCACTAAAAAAGTTCTCCTGATAGGATGAATTTTAAGTAAATTTTGTGTTAGAGATTTGCAAAAAGAGTTTATAATAATATTTTTAATATATGTTTATCATATATTTAGTATATTTTTTATTAAAATATTTTTATCATATTTTTATCATATAATAGTTATATAACTATTATATGATAATCATAAATGGCAAAAATTCAAGTTTCTGTTAAATATATACAAACAAACACAAATTCAAAGCAAGGATCACAAAAAAGATTTATATATAGCTGCCTATGTGGCCTACCAGACCAATAGTATAACGACAATAACAACTGCCCTCCTGAAGAGCAAGCAGTACAAAAATACTATCAATAGTCAACATTATGGCAGAGATGATATATTATAATATTGGACAATTTGGACATTTGGACATTTGGACAATGTCCAATTTGTCCATATAATTTAATTGGACAAATAAATTTATTGGACATTATAATTTTTTTTATTCTATAAAAAAAAATTTTATTAATAAATTTATTTAATAAACTACTATTATACTATACTATAAATAGTAATTAAATATAATTTAACAGCTTAATTGCAAATTTATAATATAATTTGCAGGCAACTTTGCTTGCAAAACAGTTTAGAAGAATAAAAAAGCTAATGCTATAAATATCAAAAGTGAGTTTAAAAGTAATAAAATTTATTACATCATTATTAGTTCAATAATTATTGTTGTTACAAAACTTGAAGTTATACTTATTATATTTAAATTTTTATTTGAATACTTTACCCAACATGTTAGTGCATTTAGTTTGTATGAAAACTTATGAAAAATATTATTCTTGTCAACCAATAAATCTTAATGGATATGTATAAATTTATACAGTACATATATATAGTATATATAAAATACTTTCTTATGCGCATATCTAAGTCAGTGTATAACTTTTTAAATTGTTATGCGACTAATTTTATATCCCAACAAAGTTCTATTTCGAACTATAATTCATACAAATACTAGTCAGGTTTTTTATTTATTAAAGATTTTAAGATATTTATATCATTCGTGTTTGGTGATAATGGTTTTCTTGAAAGTGATAGAAGTTTTTCAATATTTTTGAAAGTGCCTAAGAACCCGATTCATAAAAGACTTGCTAACACCTAAGTTTTGGCAATTTTTCGATGATAAGCCTTCTTAATTTTTTGTAACTATTTGCTATTGAAGCTGCTTTGAAAGTATCATAATTCTGTATTCAGCCAAAAATATGCATATCGATATGAAATCACAAACTTAACCGAATCAGCCAAAAAATTGTTTGGCCAATTTTACAGGTGTCCTAGGAATTATGATAATAGCTATAAATCAAAGAAAAAATTTTTATATATAATTTTTTAAAAATAAAATTAAAAGCTAGGTGGCAGGTCACTTTTTTTAAAGATTTTATATTACGAGAACCAAGAAATTAACTTTATATGGCCTAATGTTTTTTTTAAAAAACAATTTACATAATTCGGTTTTTATTTATCTTATTTTATATAAAAAATCTCTAGTCAACTACAGTTACTAATATTTTAAGGTTTGTGCATAAATATTTTATGCTTATCTATTTTAATTCAATTTCTAAACTTGATATATTAAACTAATACCATATGATGTCTCTCTAGAAAGAGTGTAAGTCGCAATTGGATATTATTAACCTGTTCAAAAAGAATATATAAAGTGTTTAGATTTAATATCAGTTATAAATACGTATCTAATAAATATTTATTACCTTATTCTGTTAATAATTTTATATATGGTGGATGTTTTAAATTATTTTTATCAAAAAGAGTTTCTAATTTCCACTTAGCACTTGATGCAATAGCAGGATGATTATCAATATCTGGTTCTGCCAACTCTTCATTTAATTCACTTATTGCATCCTCTTCTTCATTTAATTCACTTATCGCTTCTTCATCTTCACTTATAGCCTCCATTCCTTCTTCTTCTATGAGAGAATTCCATTCATTCACAGCTTCTTTCCAATCATTAATTGAACTGATATCTTCTTGTCTTTCAATAAACCCAATCTCATCTTCTGATTCCATATTATTAGACTCATGATCATCATTGGACAGTGTTGCGTGCATTGCAGTTTGTGTTTGAATAAAATTTTTTTTAGCCTCATAAAATTTCTTTTAATCTTCGTGAATAAATTAATTCACTACATTGCTACCACCTTTTTATGCTACAAATTAAATTAGAATTAGTACTATATTAAGAAATAGCACATAGATGGCTCTTTGGGCCTTCCATGTGCTAGAATCATCGCTAACCTCTGCTATAATTTCCATTCTTCCCAGAAAATAAATAATACATATATCTTTATATATTATATATACCTTTAACTTATTTCTTCGACTATTATGTAACCAACCCATAGTAGAAAATAACCATTCAATAGATGCTGAACTAACGCTTATTGAAAAGATTCGTTGTGCAACAAGATGTAATTCTTCAGTATATCTACTAACAAAATTCCAAAAAGAAAGAATATCATCTTTTTTTTTAAATTGACAATAATCTTTATCACGAAATAGGTATTTTTGTTCACGGTATTGTTGTAACTCTTGTAAAAGAACTTCAGATTCCATCCAAACCAAGCCTTATAATAATATAATAACTATTGACCAAAATGAAGAAAAGTTAAGTTGTGTATTTGCGTATTGAATATAGTATCACGATATTCAGGGTGTAGTAAAAAGCTTAATATCAATAATGGTTGCTCCCATGTTTGCCATCGACGCTCTATATGCATTAAAAGATTAGTACGAAGATCAAGATCGGAAAGATTTTCAATTACTTGTACAATCCATCCAAAGCCATGTAAAACATCATGAAGTTTGGCCTGATCACATTGTAGTTTATTTAATATTGAACAGTAGGGAAGAAGAATTGCTTCAAGTTGTCGTAAATCAGTCCACCAATTGCTATCAAGAATATTCATAAGAATATCTTCAGGAAAATTAGAAAAACTATTATCTAAACCCTCTTCTATTTTATTTCCAAGATTCTAAAAGATAAATATTACATTAATGATTTAAATATAAAAACTAGTAGATTTAGAGAAAGTAAATTGCTCACGCAGTCTGTATGCGCATTTTGCTGATTACTATGTAGTCACCATGCAGATAAATTAATAAGTAAACATATTTGGTAATCTGCATAGTGACTGCATAGTAATCGGCAAAATGCACATTTTGCCGTGTAGTCTGCATGCGCAGTCTGCGCAGTAACCTATTTTTTTTAAAAAAACTTACTTTAAGAGCTGTACGAGTCTTAATAAGGCTTGAGAAACAATAATAATGACTATTCCATCGAGTTGCATTTGGTAAAAGGAGAGATATATACTTATTTTTATATACTAAACTCTGTTCATCTCGAAGTCGTCCCAAAAAAAATGTAGATCTATTAAAAAATGTTACAATCTTAATTGCTTCTTCTGCAACAGTACTAAGGATTGATGAGTATCGAAATATATCTCCAACTGCAAGATTCATTTGATGCGCGAAGTATGGAATAAAAATTTTATCAAGATGAGCCGTACGAAGACGTGACCGAGCAGCCATAAATTCAGAAGCTGAATCAGTTACGAGACAATTAACCTTAATATTATCCTCTTCAAGCTTTATAAAAAGATCGTTAGTTATTTTCACAATCTCAGGCCATCTTGTTCTCTTTCCTGAAATATCTTCTGTGCCCCAAATTAATGTTTTGCCACTTGAATTTATTAATGCGATCTCTAATAAACTCTCTTTTTTAATATTTTTCCAACCGTCATATGTTAAAGTAACACCAAGTTGATCTGCTTGGATATCTTTTTTTTGTAATTCTATAGAATTTTTAGCTGTTTTGGTTAAAATTCGACCTGAGAGTGTTTGGCGATTTGGTAATTTGATAGTAGGATTTATATAATAAAAAAGCTCTTTAATTTCAGGGTTATCAACCCACGTAAAAGCCCAGCCACATGAAACAGTTGCTTTTAAAAGTAATTGTTCAAGTTTTTCCTTTTGTTTGCTTGATAATGGTTTTTGAAAATAACCATCTAACGTTATATTTAAGCCTAACTGGTCTAAAGCTATTAATCGAGCTCATTTATTTGAATTGTTTTCACTAGAAATTTCTTTAATAAATTAACTGAAATTAGATTAAGTTAAATACGTGTGGCTGCTTAAGTTAGAATTTAAATTTTAGAGATAGTTTTATTAATAAAAAAGTATGGTAGGTATTATAGGTTTAAATAGAAACCAAAATCCCAGCTTAAACAAATCTCAGCATAAGCTGTCATAACAATTAATGTTAGTAAATAAATACTTTCCAAAACTTTGTTCACTTTCACTTTCGCTTTCACTTTCTTGAGGATCCTTATTTGTCAATGTTGGATTTAAAACTTTATTGCGCATTATTTCACTAGGATATTCTGCAATGAAGTATTGACAAGAAATAAGATGGCGCCTGCATTCTCGCTGCGTATTAGTAATTCGGTTTTCATAAGCTTCTTCATATGTAGAACCTTTAATACAAAATTTGCAAACGGAAAACTTATTAGATTTATTAGCTTTCTCATCCAAAATGATAAATAAGTTAGTTAGCCTGTGTTGTTTTCTGCCCATTGTAAAAATTAAAAAAAGTTGATGTTAAAAAAAAAATATATAAAAATAACACCACTATATAAAAGTAATCGAAACAATAATTGTAGTTATTATCATTCTTTCTCTGAAGTTTGGCATATGCATTGTGCATATACAGGTTATTTGCCCAAGAAAAAATGTCAACTCAAGAGAGACACATATTAATTGACAAACTAACATAATTCACTTTTATTATAGCAAATACATACAAATTGGACAATAACCCTAAACCTTAGAAAGATCAGAGATATTAAAGAAATTGAATATAGTAACGCCTACTACTCGATTATAATGATTATGCCATCCAAACCCTGAAACCTGCATTTGAAGGCATTAAAATAACGCCCAATACCATTATCGTATCATCCAAACTCTGAACTTTACATGAATCGAAGATATTAAAGTAATTATAGTAACACATACTACTCGATTATAATGATTATGCCATCCAAACCCTGGATCCTACATAACTTGAAGGCATTAAAATAACGCCCACTACCTCTTATAATGATCATGCCATCCAAACTCTGAACTCTACATGAATCAAAGATATTAAAGTAATTATAGTAACGCACACTACCCGATTATGATGATTATGCCATCCAATCCCTGAACCTTACACGATTTAAAGACATTAAAATATCGCCCACTACCTTTTATAATGATCATGTCACCCAAACTCTGAACTCTACATGAATCGAAGATATTAAAGCAGTCATAGTAACGCATACTACCTGATTATAATGATTATGCCATCCAAACTCCGGACCCTACATGACTTGAAGGCATTAAAATAACGCCCACTACCTCTTATAATGATTATACCGTCCAAACTCTGAACTCTATATGAATCAAAGATATTAAAGTAATTATAGTAACGCACACTACCCGATTATAATGATTATGCCATCCAATCCCTGAATCCTACACGATTTAAAGACATTAAAATATCGCCCACTACCTTTTATAATAATCATGTCATCCAAACTCTGAACTCTACATGAATCGAAGATATTAAAGCAGGCATAGTAACGCATACTACCTGATTATAATGATTATACCATCCAAACTCTGGACCTTACATGACTTGAAGGCATTAAAATAACGCCACTACCTCTTATAATGATTATGCCATCCAAACTCTGAACTCTACATGAATCAAATATATTAAAGTAATTATAGTAATGCACACTACCTGATTATAATGATTATGCCATCCATTCCTGAACCCTACATGATTTAAAGACATTAAAATAATGCCCACTTACCTCTTATAATGATCATGTCGTCCAAACTCTGAACTTTGCATGAATCAAAGATATTAAAGTAATTATAGCAATGCATACTACTGATTATAACGATAATGCTATCCAAACTCTGAACCTACATGAATCGAAGATATTAAAGTAATTATAGCAACACCACTATCCGCTTATAATGATTATGTCATCTAAATCCTGAACCCTACATGAATCGAAGACATTAAAATAATTGTTGTAACGCACACTACCTAATTATAATGATCTTGCTGTCCAAGCCCTGTATAAATCAAAAAAGTATTAAAATAAGTTGTATTCTCCTATAATTACACCATCGGTACTTTGAACCTTTATAAAAAATGATTTTATATTGAAAATGTGGTTATATAAGGGTTATTTAAAAATAAATGCGCTTATAAAAAAATTTCATATGACATTCTTATATGGCATGTAATTATGGTAATGCCTTTGCATAATTGTAACGATCATGTTATCCAAACTTCGCATAAATCTAAGTGTTTAACCCCACTACCAGTTAATTCAAACCCTGCATGAATCGAAATAATTTATGCATTCTGACTTATTATAGTATATGTTAAAAGGAAGCAGAATCCGCTCTGGAAACTTCTACATCTCATGTGGTACACACATACATACTGTACTAGGATGATAAATCGGCTAAGTAATCAAAATTGCAGATTTTTCATGTTACATGATGATCATTTCAATGGTATATGTATATGTACTGTACGATTTAATTAATATACATTATTATCGTTATTAATTGATATATTCCAAATGATTCGGCTTATTACCAAGACGTCAAATTACCATGAAACTTTCACAAGTTGTTAATAAAATGGCCAAGAATAAAGCTATGTTTCAAAAATCTTTATTAATATGTAATTTGGGGGATTTGTCTTATAGAATGTTTTAAATTTCATTAATTGGCACGAAAAAATTTATCTTAAATATAAAGTTCAAATTTTAATTAGAACTTTGTGAAAAAAATCAAACAAAGTTGTTTTGAAGCAGTTCTGACGCAACGTTTTCAATTGAAAGAAATTAGAACAATAAGCACAATATTTGTGTGAATCATTTAAAATTTTGCGCTTTTCTTTATAATTAAAATTATAAAATCGTTCGATCGATCATTTTTAACTTTACTTAATAAAAATCTGATCATAGTAAAATTACTAATATGCCTGACATAGTTTTGATAACTTATTTGATTTATCACCCTAGTACTGTACATTGTAAAAGGCTCCGGCGACATCATTTCACCAAAGTTCCTTTTATATTTACAAAATTTCTTTTATTTTCTTTATTATCTCCTTTTTAGTTAGTATTAGCATTAGTATATTTTTTTTTATTTTATTCTAAAAACAGTAAGCGAAAGACAATTGTTACCTCAGATAGAAAGACCTTCGTATATACGTAGTGTACATGTTCTACATATAGTACATAGCGTATATAGTATATATAGTAAAATTAGTATAGTTTTTGAGTATATTAGTGTAGAGTTGCTAGATGCAGCTCACACTTTTTTTTAACATACATTATAATTAGCCACTCATTATATTATTGAATTTTATCAAATAAAATTATTGGACAATTGGACATATGTCCAATTTATTTAATTGGACATATGTCTAATTAATTTTATAATTTATTGGACATTGTCCAATGTCTAACAATTCAAAAAAATTATTTGAATTAATTGGACATATTGGACATATGTCCAATGTCCAAATGTCCAAAAATCCAATTAAATTTATTTGGACATTGTCCAATATCATCACTGCATCATGGATACAATTTAGTACTTCTACAAACCACATACTTACTATTAAAATCTAGATAAGTCTTGATCACTCTAGTAGATTTAGATTGCAGATAATTAGCTTTAGCTTTTAGTCTGAGCTCTCATTTTTGCATGTAATTTATAAATACTTGTTATTATACAAATCTAGTTTTTATATAGCTTTTATGTAATTACTTATATAAATTACTCAATAAAGATATGATCAAGGCCTCACCTTAATGCCAAAAAAAAAAAAGCACTAGATAAATTAGATAATTATATGGGAGGACAACTGTATAATCAAATTATTACACTAAAATACAACCATGATATATTCTTACTACATGATTATGAAGCAATGATTAGATATTAACAAAATTTTTATAATATGGGTTTTTAAAATAGTAAGAAGCTCAAAATAGGGAGATTAAGAGTAGGGTGAATGTTGATTATTTTTACTAGTGATCATGTTACTAATTTTTTTACAATAACATTTAATTGAAATCAGGTAAAGATCATATGTTATTTATATTGTATAATCTAGTCAAATTTCGATCACCCTAGGAAGAATTAATAATATATGCAAGTATGTTTTTTTTTAAATAATACAGGGTTCAAATTATTATAATTAAAATTAGAGGGTCTAATATATCTACCCCAAAATTTTTATAAAAATTGATTATATTTTTAAAAACTTTCATATATAACATGTGTTCGATTTTTGTGTAATATTTTTTTGGTTGATCTATTTATATAAGAAATGATCTACATTTACCCTACTCTTAAGAAACCCAGTGATATTTTTATAATAATCACATGCATAATTAAGTGTTTGGCCTATGTTAGGGTTAGCGTTTAAATTAGATAATAGATTAGTTTAAGGTAATTTTGTTTAGTGCTAGTAAGAAAATGACATAATTGCATGATTTCACATAATGTAATAATCACTAGACTCAAGTATTCTATTTTATCAATATTATATATACTAATAGATGAAGTGGAAGATATATATTAATAGACAAAGTGTGAGATAAACCAAACAAAAAATAAGGCATAACTTGTGCTCATAATATCACATAAAATAACGTCTACTTTGTAGAAAAAAATACAAATATTATAAAATAATACCTGGTTATGCCAATATAACTTAAGTAGAAAGTTATTAGTATGGTACTAAAGTTGTATATCCCAGATATTGTGGATGTTGTAGATGTTGTGATTAAGCATTATACTATTGGAGATTGAATGGGATAGGTGGGCTTTGTATTTGGTGATAGTAAGGTATTTGCCTAATATTTTGAGACAAGTTGATTGTGGGTTAACGATATTATAGATTTTGTATTTTATTGTTAGTATAATAACTGTATTAATGACATAAGTTATTTGCTTGTCTGTTATCTTTTTTGCATTAGCTATATATGCTAGGTTGAGAGCCTCTTCTTGGATTAGTTTAACCTGTTTAGTATATTTGTTATTGAGTGTAAACCAGCATCCTAAAAATTTAAAAGGCTGGTTAAAAGGTATTAGTATTAAATTTGTTTGTAGAAATTAAATATTAGCTGTTGTTTGGTTAAATATGAGGGGTTGATTTGGATATTGGCTATATTGTAGAATGATGAAGCTGTTTCAATTATTTTTTTCAAATTGCTTTTAGATTGGGCTATTCAAAGAGTATCATCTATATAGGCAAGTACTGATATTAAGCATTGTAATCATTTAGTAGAAGGTAGAGTGAGGCTGGACCACCAAGATGTTTGCATAGTGTATCCTGGTAGCTGTAGTGATATTTTTGAAATAAGTGGGTCATAGTAGATCTGCCAAAAAGTGGGGTAATAGTTTCACCCTAGTCGATTTCATTCTGAACTGCATAGTAGTTAGTAAGGCCAAAATTAGTAATAACTCTATTAGAGCAGTCAGAGAGAAGATTTGTAAGGATGCTAATAAGTTGTTAAGGTATGCTAATTCTTTGTAGTGATTTCTAAAATAGGCTAAAGTTGACTGAGTCATAGGCTTTACTCATGTCTTGTAAAAGAATCCATAGCTGGTTGGAGTTGCATGTTGTATCTTCTATAACATTGTTAAGAATATGAATCAGAATAGAGGTAGAGTTGCCTAGTAAGGCTATATAGTTAAAAGGAGATAAGATTTCTTTTTTAGAGAGAATATTGTTAAGATGATTGGTAAGAAGTTTGGTATAGAGCTTCTTAATATGTTTAATAAGGCTTATCTCTTAAGCTATAGAGTTTGTATAACAATTTTAGCTTAAAAATAGTATAAATTTAGTTATGATTTACTTTTTTTAATATTTAAAATATTTAAATAAAATTTTATATAATAATATTTGAAAATAAGGATTATCTTTTTATAGTAT
>CAJVPY010006337.1:0-10610 GCA_910591965.1 Dentiscutata erythropus | reverse complement strand
TTTTAAAATCACATTATATATATTATTTATATTATTTTATATTATGTGATTATATAGAAGGAATTCTACTTAATCACTTCTTTATATAATCACCAAAAAGTGGTAGCCAAATAGGGTAATTATATGGGAGGACGACTGTATATATTGATAATCTTTAAGAGATAATAATTAAAGATTGTCTAATAAATTTTTATATTAATATGCACCCACTTATAATCAATTGAATACAAGGTTGGTGAATTGGTTATAAATAGTAGATTTGATAATCTAGTAATGCAAGAGAATTGTTTTCACAATTGCAAAAATAATTCACTATTATCCCCTAGATCGCTGCCAAATTTTCACCAGCACGTGATCATGTGTAATGCAGCAAAATATTTTTTAAAGTTCATTTAGGTTAGTGTTAGAATCTATGCTAAGATTAGGGTTAAAGAAGTTTTAATAGCAAAATCACTCAAAGAAAACTTTTTGTTAATACACAGAAGATGGTTTAATATACAATTTTTCAAGAAATAAATATTTTTTGACAAACCAAACATTTGTTTTAAATTTTCTTAATTATGTTATATTACACCTGATCTTGAAATATAATTGGTTTTATACCAAATAGAAAGTTGTAATTGTTTGGTAAAAAAAAAAGTTGAGATCTTCAATAGATAGATAGCTATTGAGCTCTATTAATTCTATTTAAGTCTTGTATCTAAATAAGCATTATTTCAAAAACCAAGTTATTAGTAAGCCTTTGTTTCAAAATAACATACTCTAAATAATATATTGAACACATAAGAAACTCTCACGCACTCATACTTAAAATAATATGCAGATAGGATTGGTAAGTTTATTGCCTATCAAGAAAAAAGATCAATAGAAATCCCATTAAATTTAAAATAATAATTGTCTTTATATGATGATTTATACAACAAATCATGAAATACTTATGAATGATCTGTAATAAGGCAATAGATAAGAAAGCGTCTTATAAAATTCTATGCTTCTATAGATACAAACCTTTCTTATTGTCCTCTAAATACAAAGTAGAGTGTCCAAACTTATGCGATTTTAGGGGATATTCATTGTTTAAATAAAGAAAAATCTCTGAAATCACATAAGTCTGGATACTCTAATGCAAGGTATCAAAAGGCTGGTTTATAAAAAATAATTAGTTGGCTTAGTTCAAATTTGTCTTTATAAATAAAAATCTAAAAGCATAACTTTGAGAAGTATTTTTTAATTTTAATACTAAACCTTTTATACATCATGTTTAAACCCTCAAAACGTAGCTTACAATTGAAAAATGCGCTTGAATCCTTAGCAGAAAAGCATAGCCTAGTTCGACATAAGAAAATTATTAATAAAATAATAAAATACCTTAATAAAATCATGAAACAAGAACTTAAAATGATATATAATATGATATTTAATATCCAGAATAAATCTAATTCTTTTAAATTGCATAACATAGTCACCAATTCTCTTCAAGATATATTTGAAACAGATTACAAATCAGTATCTCATTTTCTATGCACAATGAGATATTCATATAGAAAAAATAAAGATTATATTATATTTCCTTATATGCAAAACAAAGCATTTCATTATATATCAGATTCTCTTTACAAACCTGGGAAGTTATTAGATTTATTAAATCATCAAAACAAGCAACTTAAACAAAATATACAAAAGTTGCAACGAACTAATAACTGCATAACTCATAAAGTTTGAAAGCTTAATGGTTCTCTTGTACAATTTAGGCTCAAACATCAATAGCATATATCTCAAATTTATACAGCAACCAGACGTTCACCAGAATTAAAGAACAATAATATAAAAACCATAATTAGAAATTTAGTCAAACAAAATAAAAAAGAATATAACTCAAATTTTTTAAACCTATAATAGAAGTTTCTCAAATCGGCCACATGTCCTTTACTGCTATGGCAGCTAGTATGAAGACTATTTTTAATTTTTTGACATGAGACAATGAACAATCTTGGATCTTTGCTACAACTGTTAGCTATTGGTATCATGAAGTATCAGAATTACAAGTTCGAGATATATTTTATCAGGCTAATCAGTCAACTCATTTCACGTTAAGATATTAGTTAATTGTTTTATATTTTGGAATTCAGCAAAAAATATACCAGATGCCGTACTTTTAGAAACAAAAAACCTTTGATGCTGTAATTCCAATATAGTTAGTCAAGCCCTTATTGAATCCTGTACTAAATATAATCTCGATACTTTATAATGTTTTACATTTCTTTCTGAAAACACGAATTATATAAGTGATTATGTTGGAGGTGCTGTAACAAAATTTAATATATTAGCTAAAAATAAGGGCAGTGTCATTTATCACCTGATTTTTTTTTATTAGAGGCTTACCCCCCTAGTTTTTAATATATAAATTATCAGGTCTTATATATAAAATTTCAATTTTTTTAACTTCCCCCCCCCTAGAAAATCACCTAATAATTGTCAGTTTCCTAATTGTATCCGAATTACTTGTAGATTGCATGTATTACACTTAATTTTAAATAATTTTGAAGAACCACCTTTGGTAAACTTCCTACAGGCACTAGATTTTCCAAAACATAGCATCTATTTAATCTTCTTTACTTAGCTTGGATGTTGCATAACCAAAGTGATAAAGATTTACCATTAAGTATAAGAAGTGAGCCGATATATAGTCTCTACAAAGTGCAGCTTAATTATCAACTAACTAAATATTAACATCCTCTATGATCAAGATGGCAATATGAATTAATCACGGCTAAACAATACTTTGAGAGGCATGAAATTTATATAGAATTTGTTTTGTGGTTTCTTTCAAGACTAAAAACTCTAAAAAAAGCTTCATATTCTTATATTAAAAAATAAGAATTATTTGAAAATTGGTTAAATGATTATGAACTAAATATATATTTTTTTAAGCGATCCTGCCTTTATTCAAATTTAGTGAACTGCTACATGACGCTATGATATATCAATGAGACTGAATGTTTATATCTAATAAAAGCTTACCAAGCCTAAGCCCAATACGACCAGCTATAACAACTATTAGTCACCTCCAGGATTTAAAACTTGCTTCGAATTTCGTAATGACAAGGTTACCCCCAAGAGTTATGACAGGTTGTTGTATACCATGTCAGGATCTTTTCTTTCCATTCTAATTCTTCCTTCTTCTCAAGAGGCATGAGGTAAAAGAGAGAAAGTTTTGAAAAATAAACAAAATGAAAACGACCAACAAAAACCTAAAAAAAAACACCAAAAAGAGTAAAAAAGAAACACATATTTCGAAAAAAAAAAAAACAAAAGAGAAAAAAAAAACCCTAACAAAATGATAAAGCCATATCATGGCTGAAAAATTATATAATACTCTTAAATTTAGCTTTACTCTAAATTTAGTCCATATTATATGTAAATGTCTTCAGAGTAGAGTTAGCTCTGCAAGAATTATTATAAAAAGTTCTCCAAATGGTCAATGTCAGTCCTTGTTCCATATGACACAGTTTGATTCTTAGATTGCCTGTCCTAATTCATATCTTGAGCCAGGTGCTACCGCCGTCCGAGGACCTGTATCTCAAGCCACCTACTGCCATAATTAGAGTTCCCGAGCTGCCGAATCTATGTTTTCTTGTGACTCCTGTTCCCAATTTGGAATTGGTAAACAATACAGATCTTTTGGAGGGGTAAGCCAATTTTCCCACTTTTTGTTTAGCAAAAATTCCCTAAAAAAAAAACCAAACCAAGCAAGAATATGGTCTAGGGTGTTTGGCTGCAAGGACTTTATAATTTTATAAAGAGTGTGTTGAAATCACAAGTTGTTTGTTGTTTCCCCTGTGTTCTTCCAAGAAGTAACAGCCTAAAAGCTTCGGCGATAGATACTACATCTTTGCCTCTCCACCAAGATTTTATATCCAAGGGCACCACCTGCCAGTTATCTTAAATACCAACACTCTTGGCTTGCATACTGAATGGCCTAAAGAGGAATCCTGGGTAGAGAAAACCATTAACCTCTCGCCAAACCGCAAGTTAGGCATGACTCTCCAACGAAAACTTTGTTTTTCGTTAGCAGAAAATTTGGTCTAGGTAATCGACGGGAAGAGTTGAGTATGAATTGATTATGAACTAAATATTGAAATACAATGTTTAGTTAAATTTGCCAAGAATTTTACCGCCTATATGCTGAATTTCTCGTTGGCTATAATTCTCAACCATGGGTTGTTCAATCTAATAATTTATTACGATATTTGCCACCTGGTTGTCGAGCTTATCAAATGCTAGATTTTGTTATTAACTCAATACATGAGCTCACGAGTATTATAGAAAACCTTTATCTATTTTTTAGTAGTGAACTTCTGCAAAGTACAGAAGTTATAGACAATTCAAAAATTAAATTATTAGTTTAAAAGTTAAAACAAGAAATCCAAAAATGACTCGAATTACATCAGAAATAGTTAAATTGTTGGCTTTACCTTCCCTTAAGTATGTGTCATCTTGTTGAAGATAATGCCAAGAAATTTGCACGTAGCTACTGGCATATTGTTCTTGAAAAACCTTAACAAGAAGTTCCTAGTTTAATAGAGCTTTGTTATGCAAAATCTCTTGAAATAGATATTATGGAAGAAAATTTTTATGATTTTGGGTTTAAAGATGCATTAACTAATGAATTATTTCTTCAAGAATTAACTTATTTGTTAATGATTCAATGGTTTACTACACCAATGTCCACGGCTCTATGACTTTGTCAAAAACAAGATTTGGTATATTATCATTTATCAGCAACAAATTGAGGGCTTATTTAATAAGTGGGATTTGAAAACTCACCCTAATATAATTGCTAAGACTCAACAATCTAAAATGTGCCTTTCAATGGCTGAAATAAAAGAAATTCGATTTACTGACAAACAACTAAAAGAAATTCGAAACAAAAATAGAATGGCTTACAAGCAACAAGAATCCACTCCATTAGTTCCTCAATTGAATCTACAGCAAGAACAAAATGCAAATAATCTTTTTAAAGAATTATTTACATGTTAATAAAGTTTTTTTAAAAAGTTTTCATTAATAAAGTATGTTTGATTTCTTGAATTTACATACCGATACCTTTAGATCATTGATAATTTTTTTTATCATAGATCTTGAATTTTATTGGCTAAATAACATTGCCGGGGTCTAGTTAGGATCTACGTGGGTACAGAATTGTCAAATAATGCAGTAATACGTAAAAAAATTTGCACTAGTAAATTTTATTATGATACCTCATATAGGTTTGATTATTTAGTATATGAAATACATGTACAACACTGCTAGTAATTAAAAATCTAGAAAATTATAATCCAATTAAATTTTTTTATTTTTACTGTTATACAAAAATCATATTATTTTATTAGCTAATATTTTTAAATACTGTATTTAATTTCATATTTACCGTAAATTCTCGAAATAGCTTGCGCATTATTTTGAAAATCGCGTCCTCTAAAATAGCTTAATTAATTTCGAAATAAAGTTTTGAAATCGAATATTGCATAGATCTCATTAATTCAAGAATTTATGGTAAAATTTCGGCGTAGTCCAGTCATTGGAATAGATTTTTATTGTAAAATCGAATAAAATACGGCATTGTTGTGTAATAGTATCACCATTACAGCATTAGCAAATATATATAATACGATGCTTATATAAGCTGTCATAACGATATCTAGCTTATTAATTGTTAGTTCCAACGTGAGGTCAATTAGTATTTAAAGTCCGCCAATGATTAATAATCATAAAAAATACTAATTGACCTAACCTCATGTTGGTCCCTCACATTAATTATAAATAAATATATATATATAATTTTACAAATAAAACTGTATACGTATTAACTAAAAAAATATATATATTTAGACAACTTTATCTGTTACTATAAATCAGCTTATTTAAAAAAATAAATTATCGTTATGTACAAATAAATTTAATAAAACTTTGAATACTATTAAACTAATTCAGTATATCCGAATATTCGATTAAATTAGTTTTGTAATTTTAAACACGTGATATTAGTTTCATGATCATGAATTCGATCATCACTATCTGGTCAATTTTTTCCTAAATTACGAAATGCGGGCCAAAGTACCGCACGTTTTTTGTGCAGTCTTAGATTTAATTACAAATCATAATTTATTACCTACTTAGACAATATATTACTAACAGAATGTATCTGTTTATTTGCGTTAATGCTTTTTATTATTTTTTACTGTATGTTTATGTCTATTAAATGGCTATACAATATATATTAGCTTTAAGACATGTTCGTAGATTATATTAAATTTACAAAAGGCAAACAACATAAGCGTTTTACAAAATTGCTACAACTTGACAAACTGCTATGGTTTGTCAACACGAACACGTAAACTTCCGACTCCTATATGTTCAGATGGAATGTGTGCTTTGAGTGCTAGTTTTGTTCTAAATACCTTTCCGCATCCATTCCATTGGCAAACGTAAGCTTCTGTGATAACACTTATATCACACTCTGTTGAATCGGACCTTTCTGACGGTTCTATATCCATCTTTTCTTGATTGTTATTATTTTCATCTATTCCTTTGGTACCTTTTGATTTTTCTAAAGCTTCATCCTTACTACTCTCTTCATTTTCTCTGCTCCTTTTCGGAATTGTACCTGTTATCGAATCTTGCATGTCATTTTCTTCTCTAGTTCTTTTTAAGGCGCTTCTTTCCGTCATCATTTTTTCATTATTCAATTTTGCACGGGCTTTTTGACATAACAAATCTACCCAGATTGATCTCAGCTTGGAATCCGCCCGGCGGTTTTGCTCCGTTATAAGACTTGTGATTCTTTTATGATAGACAAGCTCCTCTTCGGTCATTTTTAATTGTGAATCCTGAAGCATAAGCTGCGTTTTCATCTTTTGCAGCTCAGTTATTAGATTTTCGTTATTATACCTTGGCTGTGCTTCTTGCACTGCAATTTTCGCTTTCAGATTTTGTAATTCTATTATTAATTGTTCATTTTCTCTCATAAGTTTTGAATGAGATTCTTGAAGTGCAACATTCGCCCTTCGCAACATGTCATTTTCTTGTTGTATAATCCTAATAACATTCCCATCTTGATGTGTCTAAAATAAAAATGCTTGATTCCTTTATTAAACATTAAAGTGAGAATATACATAATAGACGAACCTGCACCAATGGTAAACCTGATGAATGAGAAATCTGTTGTGAAGGACGAATCATGTTGGCGCCTTGTTGTGCTGAATGATATCTAAGATTGCTATTATATGGTGATGTGTTTGCTCCCATTTGAACACGTTGGTTCGGAATTTGCACTCTCTGACTCGGAACTTGCGTTCTTTGACTCGGAACTTGCGCCCTTTGATTCGGAACTTGCGTCCTTCGACTCGAAACTTGTACCATCTGATTCGGAATTTGAGCTATCTGACTCGGAACTTGAGCCATCTGACTCGAAACCTGAAAATGTTGACTTGACGTCTGAACCTGATTTGGAACTGAATGTCCTTGAGTTGCTGGGAGATATGAAAAATGTTGTGTCTGTGCCATTTGCCTTGGCCTTATGTCAAACCCTCGCATTACAGGAATCCTGTTATTTGTGGCTTGTTGTGTAGCAGAAACCTATTTGATACTTCAAGTTAGCTTGGGAATATCTAAGTAATGTACTATATTAGGAAGTTACCGTATTAGCCACTTGTGTGGGCTTATAAACGGTGGATTCGTCGTCGTCTATAATTACTATTTCTTTCTATTGAAATAAATTGCCATAAGAAACTACCATAAATTAATTTGTTAAAAAAAAAAGATAAATAAATAAGTGAAATACGAACTGTCTCAACAGTATTGACTTGTCGTGAGCTGTCAGGTGGTACTGTGTCCAATTGAAGTTTCTGGATCTGCGTACAAACCATTCTCTGGCTTTCTTCAATTTGTTGATTCTGTTGGTTCGATTGTAATTCTAACTGTGTGTCCGGTTTTTGCTGAACCGATTCAGAAATATTTTGTAATGTTGATTTCTGGTTCATTGTTGATTCCTATTCAAAAAAAAAAAAAATCAAAAATTCAGGATGACCAGTAAATGAATTAAATAAGCCAAAATTTGTAAATCGCAATTTTTTCATAAGTTTTTCTACCGTTGAAACCT
This sequence comes from Dentiscutata erythropus, assembly GCA_910591965.1. NCBI lineage: Eukaryota > Fungi > Glomeromycota > Glomeromycetes > Diversisporales > Gigasporaceae > Dentiscutata > Dentiscutata erythropus. The sequence continues at coordinate 2,449 of CAJVPY010006337.1, read as the reverse complement.
GTTTGCTGATCGTTGAAGTCTGTTCTAAGCTTGACTGTTGTGATTGCATTTGTGATGATTGTTGAGTCGATAAATTGCAATGCTTTTCCATTACATGATTAAGTAAATTTTCTTGTGAAGATTCATCACTTTTACAATCCCCCCATTGACAATGAAATAATGGTGATTCAATACTCAAAATCTTTATGTGAATTTCTTTTAAATGTATTATGAGTTCTTTAACGTTATTAAACCGATGTTCACACCCTTCCCAAAAACAGATATAATTTTGTTTTTGGTAGGTATTCTGTAAAGACATGTTATTTAATTACTAGACAATTATTCTAATTCCCTTTTATGTCGACCAAAAAATACTACAGTATGATAAAATATCGTGTGTTAGTGATCATGTGATGTGGTTAAACAATTGTCATCATATGCTATTTCGATTTAATTAAATACAGCTTAAATAATCGACAATAATAATCATAAAAATAGTCATATACCGTAAATTGTGTATCTTATGATTTAAAATTCGCATCTGAGGGAGGACTGGGGGTATTTATATATAAATAGGCAGTGAAATCTTACAATTTGCTTTTTTTTCTGTAATACTGCGCCAATGTACATATATGTTTTTGATGCCATTACACTCACATTATTTGTCACACAATATAACATAACTTTATTAATTGCACGTTTTTTTTTCTCTCTTCTAATAAAAAGCTAAGTGATTTTTATTTATGATATAGTAATATTGATTTTTTTTTTTTTTTTAAGCTGTACGTACGTACGTACGTAGCTTGCAATTTATAAAGAAAACTGATATCTTGAAAGATCGGCTAGCTGTGTAACGCATATGATACATAATTTGAATGATTGGTGTTTTAAAATTTTGATTAACATGACACAAAAAAAAACTGTAACCTATTTTGGATTAGTTTATAAAAAAAAAAGAATAAAATATTTTTAATTACATAAAAATTGAAAATCTTTCCTAATTAAACCCATTTAAAATCTATAATTAGTTAGCAAATTTTGTATGCAATATATTGTAGCTTAATAAAATTTGTAATTTTTTTAATAATATATTTATATTTTAATTTTAAAAATAATTTAAAGAAAAACTAATTTAATATCTAGTGTTTGAAACACTGGTGTTTGTGTAACATGTAAATTTAATAATTTTTAAATAATTTTAATTAATATTAGAGTTAGTATTAGAGTTTAAAATAAAAAAAATTATAATTTATACTGTAATGTAAATTTCAGATATTCTATTAAGAATATCAAAAATTAGGTTGCAAGTATACTGAAGGGATGGGTTTTACACAAAGAGCATTCGGACAAAGATTGTTTTTGTATTATTTATTTAATTATGTATTTATTTAATAAAGAATATTTAGAGCTTAGGAACTTAAAAACTTGTAAACTTGAGAACTTGTTATTACAAAAAGGTGAAAATAATATCTTTAAATACGTGTTTTTAGAGAGAAGAAAGCTAAATCTAATAGGTTCTCTAAAAATAAGTGGGTTGAATGCGTTGTTAAGTTGTATAGATCTTATAGATATGTGTAGGTTATATAAAGTGCATAGGCCTTGTAAATATATATACATGGATTATAGACTGCATATAAGCTGTGGTACTGTCTATATAGGGTAAATTATCTAATTGTAATATACAAACAAAAGGAGTAATTGCTATACGCTAGAAAAATAGTCACATGCTTAAAAAATTTTTTTTTTGATAATTACTATTTAGATATTAGGTATATTAATACTTGATTATACAAACAATTAAAAAGCCAATCAAAATATCAAATTAAATACAATATATAAATTATTTTTTGTATAACAAAAATAAAAAAAAATTAAATATTAATAATATTTTAAAATTCTGTTTATAAAACTATCTTTTAAGCTTTAAAAAAAATCTTAACAAAATTTTAATATAAACTAACTCTAATATTTATAAAATTTTTTTGTTAATTGTTTTTTTTTTTTTTTAATATTTAAGATGAGACCTTGTTTTTATTTTTATTAAACTTAATAAAAACTTTTTATATAATTTTAAATTTTAAGCCTAGTGCTAAGAATAAGAATTTAGATATTTAGAGAACCTAATAGGTTAACCTAAATATTTATCTGTGGCCTAAATCTATTTTGTTAATTGTTTATTTTAATAAAAATTATTTAATTTATATATTATACAAATATTAGTATTTCAAATATTAGATATTAAATTAGTTGTTTTTTTAAAATTTATAAAATAGTTTTATAAGCAAAATTTTAAAATATTCAACTTTTTCTAACAATTATTTGTACCAAAATTTTTTGCTAAAGAAAAACTATCCCTTAATTGGTAGAGATTTGCAGGCAAATTTGCCTGCATGATTACTATAAATATGTCTTTGATCTACTTTTTTAATTATTTAAAATATTTAAATAAAATTTAACATGATAATATTTG
>CAJVPY010006336.1:0-10610 GCA_910591965.1 Dentiscutata erythropus | reverse complement strand
TATTCTATGTCTAAAAATTGGAATGAGGCGACCAAGTGTAGAATGGTATGTGTTCATGTACCAGAAAGAATGAGAACATGAATTTGGAAACTAATTAAGACGGCAAAGTATGACTGGGGTGCTCTGAAAGATGAAATAATTAAGAAGATTAGAAATGAAGATGATGAGAAAATAAGGATAAAACAGTTAAAGTCGATTGTGCAAAATAAAGAGAAGACTGTGCGAGAATATATAAATAGATTTGATGCTTACATGGAACCAATTAAGGATGTCATAAGAAAAGATGAAAAGCTTGACTGGTTCCTTGAAGAACTTAATGATTCATTTAGAACTAGAGTAGAATTTCGTTGCCCTAAGAAATATGATAATGCAAGAAAATGGGCTTTGCAAGTTGAAAATTATCAAAGAAAAAAGGAATGTAAAGACATACAAAAGGATACAGTTATTCAAGAAGAAGGTAATTACTCAATTCAGAGTGAGATTGATGAACTGAAAACTGCTTTCAGTGATATAAAGATCAATTGTGTAGATCAGCCATCTATAAAACGTGAAGAAATAGAGTCAATCATCAAAGAAGTCTTAACAAGGACAAAGAAAGGCAAAGACAAGAATTGGAATTAAACAAGTGGTTCAAAAGTAATAAAATGGTTTAATTGTTATGAAGAAGGTCATATGGCACAAAATTGCCCAAAACAGAACTATTCTAAAGAAAATAAAAGTGATGATATTCAGATTGTTGGGGCAGATGTACGTTTTATAGTGCTTATGGAAGGACAAGTAGATGTAGAACAAGATCATCTTCAGGTTGAAATAATGGATGCTAATGAATTGTTTGATGTAAGTGCTTTAAAAAGAAGATTGAGAAGTGAATTGCAATTACCTTCCAAAAGAAATAGAATTCAAGAACCTGTAATTGCAAAACCGTTATCAAAGAAAGATAATGTTATGATGTATATACCATTAACTGAGTTGACACAGAAATTTAATACTTTGAAGACAATAGCTGAATTAGAGGTTACGCTTAAATTAGGTCAGCTTTTTAACATATCACTCAAAGCTAGGGTAGAAGTCTTAAAAGCTTTATCCAGAAAAAGAAAAGAACAGGATATTGTAGATAAAACTATTAAGATTAGAATAGTTCTGGCAGAGCTATATAAGTATAAACCTGAAAATGAGGTTGTACTATACTATTACGACTAATATCAGTAAATGGAAAGGAAGTTGAAGCACTTATAGATCCTAGATCTCGATTAAATTTAATTCACAAGAATTTTGCTGTAAATAGAGGTTTAATATAGGAACAAGTATCCAGCAAAGGTAGAATGGCTAATAATTATGTAAGCAAATTTGTTGGATTTATTCCTAACCTTAAAGTTGAAATGGATGGAATAAGTATTATACAAAGATTTTATGTTAAGGAAGATGCTAGCTTCGAAGCTTTATTAGGAATGCCTTAAATAGCAAAAGTATATAGTAATCTTCAGTGGAAAGGTAATGAATATTGGTATACATTATCCAAACCTGACAAAGTAATATCTTTTGTTGTTTCACGAGTACTAGAAGATTGGATAAAAGAAGCCAATGATGAGGCTGATGAATATGAAGTTGAGGAAGACGATTATGGAGATGATAATGATATTATGGCTGTAAGATGAGTTAATATAGAACCATGTTTATCAGAAAGTAATTTAGAAAAGATAATAAAATATGCGAATAATAGAAAAAGAATTAATATAAAGGAATGTGAATTAATTAATAAGAAAGAATTAGAAGAGCATGAAGGCTATGTAGTATATTGGAATATTAACAATGAGAATAAGAATAGATTAGTAGAAAATTTAAATCCCTTATTAGTTAGAAGACTAACAAAAGAAAATTGTAAAATATTAAATATCAGATCTGATATTACTATAGAGCAAAAAGCAATAATTGTTGAAACTTTAATCAAAGAAGTTCCAGAGGTATTTGCTTTTAATATGTCTGAGTTGGAAAAGACTAATTTAGTCAAATATGAGATTAGAACTAGTGGAAAGGAGATTCCATCATTGCGACTTAAACCAATTCGAATGAATAATTCAAAAAAGGCTAAAGAATTCAAAGACCATTTGAAATATATGATTAAGTATGGTCTTTTAGAGGAAGGTTCTGGACAGTATGCCTATTATTGTTTCCCTGTAGCAAAAAAGGAAAGGAAAACAGATAAAATAAAAGCTGTATGAAATATGAAACCCTTAAACAAGTATATTAATAAGAACAGTTACCCATTACCTTTAATTTGGGATATATTAGAAAAAGCTGCAGATCATGACTGGTACTCTAGTGTTGATGCATTTAAGGGGTACTGGCAAATTAAAATTAGAGACCAAGTTCGAAATAAGGTAGCTGTTGCTACATCTTTAGGAGTACTCCGATACACAGTAATGTGTATGGGATTAAAGAATGCTAGTGAAACATATCAAAGAATGATGGATATTATTTTAAAAGTATCTGCAGTATATCAAGATGATGTAGGTTTATGGACGAATAGTGATGTAGAATATCATATAAGTATTTTGGTGAAGTTGGCTAAGAAATTTAAAGAAGCTGGAATTACATTTGCAGCAAAGAAATGCTATATAGCATACCATAAGTTAGATATGTATGGCTTTATTGTTAGCAAGGCTGGAATTAAATTGAATCCAAAAAGAATTAAAAGGATACTATATTGGAGTGAACCAAGAAATCAGAAAGAAGTATGATCATTTCTTGGTGTTGCCAATTATTACCATCGATTTGTTAAAAACTTTAGCAAAATTGCTGGTCCAATTACAAGTCTTACAAAGAAAAATGATTCATTTTATTTGGGAGAAAAAGAAAGAGAAACTTTTAATATATTGAAAAGAAAATTGTCAAAAGAAATTATTTTAAAGGCTCCAGATTGAAATTCAGCAAAAGAAGGTAGTAAACCTTATAAAATGTATACAGATGCAAGTAAATCAGCATTGGGTGTAGTATTAGAACAAGAAGATTATGAAGGATTATCAAGGCCTATATCATTTGATTCTAGAAAACTAAATGTTCATGAGTTAAATTATACTGTTATAGAGAAAAAGTGTCTTGCTATAATATTTGGTTGTAATGTTAATGAGCGATATATTGCTGGAATAGTTTTTGATATTTATGTTGATCATCAGGCATTAGAGTGGCTCTTTAATAAAGTAAAACTTAGAGGCTGTTTAATAAGATGGGTATTGATATTACAATCTACTGAATTCATTGTTAAGTACAAGCCAAGTAAAAAGTATGGAAATGCTGATGCAATGTCAAGATATCCGGATCCACCTAAATATTTGGAGAGAAATGATAAAGAATTTTTGGATGCAATATTAATAAGAGTTGATAATGTTAATTCTATTGTTGAAGATTTAAATGAAATAATTTATTACCTTAAGCATTGTTTATAGCGTACTGGAGTAGATCAATCAGATATATTGAGACTTCAAAGAAAAATAAAAAATTATTTTTTAATTGGAGACCAATTACACAAAAGGGGGGGAATGGAAGACCTCCAAAACGAGTAATTTTTGAAAAGAATAATAAATTACTTATCTTAAAGGCTAATCATGAAGGACTTGGTGAAGAAGGCGGACATAGAGGCATTAATGCCACAGCAAAAAAGATTTTAAGAAATTATGTATGGGCAGAAGGAAATATCTATAAGGATGCATGAGAGTATGTTTCAAGCTGTGAAGTCTGTCAAAAGACTGTGACAAAGACAATTAAAGAACCTATCTATGTACAAGCTACTAGTTGGATTTTTCACAAATTGTATATAGATTGTATTGGGCCTTTACCATGTACAGTCGCAGGACATGAACATATAGTAATAGCTGTAGAGAATTTGACAGGTTATGTAGAAGCAAGAGCTTTAAGAAAAAAGAATGCCAAATCAATTGCCCAATTTATTTGGGATGATGTAATTACAAGACATGGTTGTTTCTCAGCATTAATTTCTGACCGTGGGACTGAATTTAAAAATGCTGTTATGGAAGAATTGACTGCAAGATTGGGAGTTGATCAACGTTTTGTTGCTGCTTATCATCCTGAAGCCAATAGATGTGCTGAGAGGACAGTTTAGAAGCTCACTAGAATAATTAGAAAAGTTTTTGTTGAATGTCAGAATAGATGGCATGAATACCTTCGTGGTGCAGTCTGGGCAATTAATGTTACAATAAATGATCTTGGGTATTCACCATTTCAGCTTGTCTATGGACGTGATGCGGTGAATCCTGTTGAATTGATACTGGAGAGCTATCAAGTACTTATGGCGAAGCAGAGTTGGACTACAGATGAATTATTAGAATTCCGAATGAAACAGGTATTGGGATTGATTCATGAATTAAAGGAAGCAAAAACAAATCGGGATGAGGTTAGATTACGATGGAAGGAGTTTCATGACAAGCAGTCAAAAGAGAAGAATTCTCAAATATTACCTGGAGACTTAGTCCTTGTTTACAATTCTACTTTGGATAATTCACCACGCAAGCTGGATTATCGCTGGGTGGGACCATACATAGTCAAGAGAAAAGGAAAATTCGGTCAATTCTACCTATCCGAACTAGATGGTACTGATTTGAAGGATCCATTCACACGAAATCGGGTAAAGAAATTCAAGACCAGACATGAGAGCTTCGGAGATAGTACGGATGATGTCAAGGATGACAATCAGTTGGGGTCTAGCTCATGTCACGTGAGTGACGGTAAGAGTGACGATCAAAAGTCAAATTAGACTATGCAAAACAATGTTAACATAAAATTAAACTTAACTATAGCGTCATTATTGCAATGACAATAACATGATGTAATTGTATAGCATGTAAATATAAATAAAAAATGTAAAATAGAAGAAGAGAGTTAGTTTAGAATTTCACGCATAAAGAAAGCAGAACCTGAATAAAGAGAATAATACTTAATTTGATAGTAATTATATTTGCCGTTATAAAATAAAATAATATACCGGCGACCCATATTTAGTTAGATTTCGGGGCTAAATTAGTAGTATCGCTTAACCCCGTGACACATATTTATCTGATATATCTATTCTGTACTGTATTGGTGTTACCCAAAATTTTTTAAATTAAACCTACGTTTATCTGTTCCTGGTATAGCATAATAATGTCATGCAGCTACTTACATTAATAATATATTTTTTATTCTTTATATATTGTCGCAGCTGAAGCTGATACTGGAAATTAGTAATCTTGATATAAACCCAAACAAAATCCACCTATACTCTTTCATTATTAAAACTAGTCCCAAAAAATTATAAAATGTTCATATTAAAATAATTAAAATTTTCAGCTTCAGCCGCGACATATATTTATACAGAGAACGTATTTTTTAAACCAAATGTTCTCAAAAAAAATTTTATAGAGAACATCTTAAATTTTGTAAATGTTCTCAAATTAAAAATTAAATGAGGTTTAATTCGAGATTATAGTGCTTATATAATAACATACAAAAAATAATAAGAAGAAAAAAATTTATGATCATAAAAGTTTGCACGATAATTAAATTTAAATGTTGTTATTTTATTATTATTATTATTACATTACTTACTTGATTATTATATCAAACATTTTAACAAAAATGTTTGTTACTTTAATTCTTTTCATACCATTTTCATAAGCAACAACACTCAATTCATCTTTAAAGTATAAGCACTGAGAATTCAAGATTACAGAATGCGTTTTAAATGCTTTGTTGTTTAGCTCTTGACCAACTTCAATAATGACATTATATTAGTCTCCAATTATAAAAGGGTCACCTAAATTGTTTGAAAGCTTTTCAAGTAACTCGACTGTCATTTTAAAGGGTTGCAAGGAAGCAATTCTTTAAACTCTATCAATTAATTTTATTGTTATTCATTTGTAGAAAAAAAAAATTACTTGCATAAGAGCGATGATTAAATTTTATGTTTATTGAAAATTTCAATTGTGCAACTACGTACATATGGGCCAGGATTTTTGATGGGAACGTTGTGATTAACAAAATTAAGTGATATTATAGAATATGTCTATATTTATTATATATATATGACGTTATTCATAATTATTTATAAGCGGTTTCATAACGGTTTCATAAGCATTGCATAACAAAAAAATCAATCAGCCAATCAATTACAAACGTTCAATTAAATTTTATTATATTTTTATTTTTTAATCCCGGCAATTACGCAATATCACATCAACGATATCAACTATTGGATCAAATTTTATAAACTATTATCATTTAATTTTTAATCATCGCTCAAATCAAAAAATTTAGCCCATACGTATGTTGTTCAATATAAATAATTCAATTTTAAAGTTAATGGTCTATAACCGCAACCAATTAAAAAAACGGCATGCGGATTATAAAAATTTATAAAAATTTAGTTGCGCACATGAACATTTAGTCAAAATTTATAAGCAAATTTATATGCAGAATCTGCATGTGCACTTCAGATTTTTGGTTGCGGGAATTTAAATCTTTGTTGCCAACACAGAATCCGCAACCCAATTTCAGACACTGTTTATAACTGGTCTGCTATATGAAACAATTGTTCTATATAATTTCATATATTTAAGCAATGCAGAAATAATTTGGGAATGCAAAGTGTGTGCCTAATCAAAACTCTTTACAAATTCGTGCCTCAAAATCAAACACTTTAACTAAAATGGTTGTTTCTTTAATTCTTTTATACCATTTCCATAAGCGACAACACTCAATTTATCTTTAAGGTATAAGCACCAAGAATTCAAGATTACAGAATGCGCTTTAAATACTTTGTTGTTCGGTGTTTGACCAACTTCATAATGATATCTCATTCTTCACCATTTATAAGAAGGTCACTTAAATTGTTTGAAAGCTTTTCAAAAAGCTTGGCAGTCATTTTAAACGTTTGCAAGGAAGCAATTCTTTAAATTCTATCGATTAATTTTATTGTTATTCAGTGACACAAAATTTACAGAAAAAATTATTCGCATAAGAACGATGATTAAATTTCATGTTTATTGGCTAAAAATTTCAATTGTGCAACTACATATGTTGTATAATTCGATTTTAAAGTTAATTTTTATAAAGAAAATCAGTATAACGCGCAATAAAAATTACTTTAAATTTTTATAAAATTTATATAAAACTAGTTCATTTATCACCTTTTTAAGATCAAAAAATGAGATTCAAAGATTTATAATTATCTTGACTTTAAACCCGCTTTTTTATAATAAATTTGCTTTTGAAATACTTTTTATTATTTGGACTAATTGGTGAAATTAGGCCCTAGTCAGAGGCACTAAATTATTTTAACCCCGTAATTAATCGTCTATATACTTTCATATATTTAAGTAATGCAGAAATAATTTGGGAATGCAAAGTGTACCTAATCAAAACACTTTACAAATTCGTGCCTCAAAATCAAGCATTGAATATACAATTGACCAAGATACTTTTTTTTTTCCTATTGTAATCACGTAGTTCTATTGTGATCATACGTAATATCGAAGGTAGGGATGTAAAAGTCTGATATCTATCAAATAGAAGCTACGTTAAGAATTGTTTTCAATTTTGCTTAAAGATATTTCGACATCCACCTAACCAAATTTTATGAACTATCTTTTATCTATCTATTACTATTAAAATTAAAAAGTTCATAGAGTTTTGGTTTGGTGGTGCCGAGATATCTCCAAACAAAAGTTTTTACAAAATTTTAAATGCTTATCAAATATAAGCTGCGTTAAGAATTGTTTTTAAACTTTGATCAAAGATATCTCGGAACACACCTAATCAAATTCAACAAACTATTTTTTTTGTTTGAATTCTGCTCTTCTATTAAATAAAAAAAAAAAAAATTCAATCAAATTTTATAAGCTAAGCGCTAAGATAAGATATCTTCGAACAAAGTTTAAAAATTTTTTAAAAAAGTAAAAACGATCTACATTATCGTTCTTTGAAATAATGCGACAAATAATGAACTTGAATCCTATATTCTGTATATTATCATTGTTTTAACATTGATAATATATAAATCCTCAAAATATAAAGTTAAATATTTGTGAGTGATTCGATCTAAATTTTCTGGTTCTTCATATTTTTTATTTTTTATACTGATTTGTTTATGCTCTTCAGAATATTCTAATAACGATTTTACTGCAAATTCATAATACACTCCACGCTCGTTATAACGGACTCTGATATTATTATAACGGAGTAATTTTCTAAAACAATTTAAAATTATTATTTATTATATTATATAACATTATATCGGATATTCATTTATTATGGATTATAATAGACAAAATCTTTCAGCCCGAAAAGTCCGTTATAACGAGGGTAGAGTGTATGCAAATTTCAAATTTTAATAGAATCTCAAAAATTAGGTGACTGCGGATCCAGGTTTTTACGACTTGAAAATAAAATATTGAGACGTTGAAAATGATATGGATAAAAAAAAATGGTTATCAAAATTTTCAGGAAAAATGCATTATTATATATTCATTGTTAAGAAATTGGGTTGTCATAGAAACGATAGAGTTAATCAAATTTTGTAGATTTATTTATGAGAACAGCTTGACGCCAAATTATGCCAAATTATAATTTTTAACAATCAGACCATCATGATACAAACTACTTTAAAATCTATCAATAACTAAAAATCAACAACAATATCTTCGTAAGGTACCAATGCAACATGTGCTTCCACTTCCTTTCTAATATTGTCATCTAAGTTCGAATAGCGGTATAAACCCACGTAATTCAAAGTTCTATTTCGTATGCAGAATTCGATTAGCGCTTTAACATTTTTTTCGTCATTAAGGCGATTAATTAACAGTTTTTTAAAAGGTGCATTGCAATAATTGAGAAAAATATCTAGATATGGTTGCCAATTAAATCCCAAGTCAAGATATTGTAATGACAACGGCAATATTTCTGAAAACTGCATAACTCGTATTTTCAGTACTTCTTCTGGTGTGTCGTCAACATGGCAATCTAACGAGAGAAATTGAAGGTTTTGTAAATTACCAATAAGCTCTAGAAAACTCAAAATAATTCATGTTGAGATATGTAATGTTTGGACAGAAGGACTTAAGTGGTTCTAGTAATAATGTTTCTTCACAAAAATTATCTTCTAATTCAAACTTTAATCGTTGAAGTAAGGTGCCAGACTTTTTAAAAATTAATACTACAGTCTGTACATCAAAACTATTAACTATCTCTAAAGAACTGATTTTATAATCTAATAATTTCATCAGTTTCATATTACAATACTTAAGACGAAGTGTTTTTATTTTTTTACAAATATTCAATGCCTTGAACTCTGCGTTAAAGTCACAATTTTCTAATATAACCTCTTGTAATGTGTTTTTTTGACTATCTAAAGCTGAAATGATGCCATGGAACTTCAGAATGAATTATGCCCCAGATAATTTGAATAGCCTAAGATGTTCTTGTGAATTAATAACGTATATAAGAGCTTGATATATTTGTAACTCATAACGATCATCAAAATCTTCAAGTTTCAAAACACTAATTTTTGTAGTACTTTTTGCCAAGGCCCTTAATAACGTAGTAGCACTTTTAATATTGTTGCTTGATATTCCGCCTAAAGATAGTTCCTGGATTCGTGAGAAAAATTGCTCATTTTGTCCTAATATGTAAAAGATTTCTGGCTCTAATTCAAGATGTTTTGAAAAATATAAATCTAATTTGTGCAAAGTGGCTCCACTTTCAATGAATAATTTGAATAGTAAATTAACTATATGATTTATCACTATGTTGTCAAGTAATTCCGATTTAACAAGCTTGATATCGATCCATTCTTTGACATCATATTCTAAACAAAATAAGTTGAGAAACTTTAAAAATTTCGCATATTCAAATAATGTTTTGGAAAATTCCACATTTATCTCATATTCTTTTAAAACTTTTTTTAAAATGAATTTATCGTCTTCGTTTAGAGATGAAAAGTATTTAGAAATAAATGAAGGACTTTGATCGAATAAAAATGGATCTTGCCAAAGAATAGGAATTGTCATTTTGCACCAATGTCGGCTCACAAGTGCGCACGAATATAAGGAATAAGCTTCATATTTTAGATTATTAAGAATGTTATCCATTAATTCGGGCATATAACCCATAAGTACTTTCGATGCCATGAGTGCTTTTGTGTTTTCGAAGATAGAAAAAATTTTAGGAAATGTTATGCAGCGTATCGGCTTACACATCGATCTGCATGTCCGGATTAAACATTGCCGGTAATTTCCTTATGAGGCAATTTTGCCATAAATCCGTAACGCTGGTCATACTAATGGTATGTTTGGATGTTCAATAAATATTTGGTCAATTGTTCCAAACAATTCGGTATTGTACGTTATCTTTAATTTGCCGAATCTTTAATTGGTATTGTTCCTTCTTTGTTTTAGGTTTCATAAGTGAGTAAACAAAGTCTTGATCTTTTAATAATTTCATTAGTCCGGAATTCGATATTTTCTTGAGTGTCGGATTTTCCTTTAATATTTTAGATGCATGCATTCTATCCTGGGGTCGGAATGCTGCTAAATATTTGTAATTATAGTGGCCGTTTAGGAGTC
>CAJVPY010006335.1:0-10610 GCA_910591965.1 Dentiscutata erythropus | reverse complement strand
AATTATGTAAAAAGTTTTCATTAAGTTTAATAAAGATAAGAGCATAGTCTCACCTTTAACATTAAAAAAAAAAAAAAAAAAAAAAAAAAAAGTTATATACTATGTGGTTAGTATTAGTTAATTAATTGTATTAACAATTAAGTTTATTTTACTAATACTAACAAATTTATTGTATTGAGAGTAACTAGTATCAACATTCTGAAAATTTTATTCACAATTTGTATTATCGCTTTACTATGCTATCAGTTGTCTTCTGCATTGTTAGATTCAAAGAATTAACAAAGAGCGTAAAAATATAATAAGATGTCAGTCATAATGCGTAACTCTATATATACTTAAATAAATATGCAATCTTACTGAAAAAGGAAGTTTTTTTATATTTTACTTTGTTGTACATATATCGATACATGTTCGCACGTACATATCCTAATTAGTGCTTATAGTATGACTGACCAGACTAGTATGGTATGAAGTATTAGTATGGAACAGGCCAAATTTTAAAATTGTACCATACTGATATATGAGTGACGTAAAGAGAAAACCTGTAAATCATTTCACTCATTATCATCATGGTGATATGTATTTCTAATTCTTATAGGGGTTGATGTAACTACAATGATAATAAGTGAATAGTTTACAGGTTTTCCCTTCCTGTCACTCATATATAGTATTAGGGTTAGCAATTATCATAATACTGTTTATATAGTATTGTTTTATAATTTTAGCTTGTACTATACTAATTCGGTTACTTAATACTTATCACTATAACTTTAGAACTGGTTTGTTTTTATCTATTGAACCGGTTTTAATCGGTTCTACTATAAAACCAGTTTTAAAATTTGACTCTATTAATATATATATATTAATATATATACTGGTATTTCTGTATATTATAATGTAACACAAGTATTGTTAATTATATAGTAATATATTACACAACCTAATTGCAGTTACGATAACTGGGATTACAAATTTATTAACTCTATATATAATTTATTATGCTAAACAAATTTTATATAAAAATAAAATTTAGTTTACTTAATAAAAAATTAAGTTTTAATATATGGCAATTACAATAACTAATTTTTAAAAAATTACTATTTTTGTATATATGTAACATTATACAATATTAACAACTCTTTCTGCAAATCTCTAATACAAAATTTACTTAAATTTGTCCAACAAAAAACATCTATTTACACAAAATTTTACTATGCAAACCTAAACTTCACTTTCTAAGTAAACTTGTTTCGCATATAAAAATACACATAATATTTAAATTTTAAGTTCTTAGCTTTAATATTTGTAGAGTAAAGTCCTAAAATATTTTTTTAAATAAAAAATTCAAACCTTTGTCATTTACTCTTTAACCTGATTCTAAACCTCTGCACTATATCTATTAAAAGTTGTTCTATACACTTTTTCTATTATAACAAGCTATATTTTATCTCTGTAGCTTTAAAATTGATAAAGCTAGTCTTTAAGAAAAAATTTTAAATTTATGCTCTTACTCATTAATCTGATTCTAAACCTCTACACTAAGTCTATTTAACGTTATTCTACACACTTTTCTGATCACAACAAGCTATATTTTAGCTCTGTAGCATCAAAATTGATGAAGGTACTCTTTAAACCATTTTAACTCTTCTTTACTCACTTTTTACAACTTTCTTTGTTTTTTTTTTGCACTTTCCACTATACACAATTTTTGTATAACATCTAATTACTTCTTAATTTATCCAAATTAACTTATATTATGGAAATATTAATTTTTCTTTTGTATTTTTCATTCTAACAATCAATTTTACACAATTTTACTAATTATTACACAAAAGTTTATTATTTATATAATAACCCTTTTTTAGCTAACTTTATTATTCCAATACCCCAAATTTTCTGCACATGATTTTCATACAATCTGCATCCTAAAATTACAAAAAATTGAACGTTTATAACTTATATTTTTATATATATTTTTCTATATTTATATACTATCCTATATATAGTAAAAATTATATTTATTAATAATATTAAATCTTTAAAATTCAATAACTTTTGATTTACTTAACCAATTCAGATGATTTAACTACCAAAATGATGGTCTCTTTAAAATGCTTCTAATGAATCTAAAATTATCTGATTTTGATCACGTGATCAAAAATGCAGTCAAGATTTATTTTTCAAACTATCTATATTCTTTTATTAAGTTTTTTATTTTTTCTTTTACTTCTAGTATTTATACTCTAAACTAACTATGATTTAACAAAAATTTTCTTACTATAAGCTTTTTAGTGACATGCTTGATTGGTTTCAAGCATTTCCAATCAATCCAGAAGCCCAAAATTTAACACAATTCCCAACTTCTTTTAGAATTAATATTTTAAATTTTATTAAATCTTTTCTTCAAAATTTTTATCCTGGACATTCAACTCATACTTCTACTATTCCTCAACAACCTATTTGTAATAGCTTTAATAATCTATTACAAAACATGATTCTACAAAAGCCTCAATTTCTTTTTGATATTATTTATCAAAATATCTCCAATACACCCACCCTCTTTTAATTCCAATATTTCATCTAAGCTATTGCTCTTTATCTTTAAAAATATTCTTTTCAACTTTACTACTTTTCTTTTTACAAGTCTTAACTATAAAAAAATCTTTCATTCACACTATTTTTTATCTCCATATTCTATTTCTCAACATGCTCATATTGCAATTAATCTTGCTCATTTACACCTCTTTCTTTATAATAAATATCAAACTATTAACTATATCTAATTTTATCTTGATCTTGATCTTAAACCTATTTGACTTAGTTTATATTTTGATACTACTCACCATAATTCCAACTCTATATTACTAGAAATCAAACATGATTCCAAATATAATATTTATATTACGTTTAATATTGATCCACAATATTTTCTTCAAATATTTCGTATTTTTTCTTTTAAAACATATTGTGCACCTCTTGATACTTGGTTTACTAAATTCTATAACATTTATAAAAAACAATTTTCATATATCAATCAACAAAAAGTTTATAATCACATTAAATTTCAAACTATTACCTTTCTTTCTAATAATCTTAAACAACCACTTTCAAATTCTTACAAACCTATATCAATTAACTCACTATAAGAATATACTGATACATCTATTAAAGCTTCTTTATATTATTACATACTTGTAAAAATTCTACTTGCAATATTTTTTCTAACAATATTGAACATACTTTTTATAATTTAACCTCCTTCTTCTTTAAACAATCCTTTACACAATTTCCAACTACTTTAAAATTTACCAACCCAGATTTAGATTTTTTTAGCTTTGAACTTTATCTGCTACATTCTTTAAACCATTTCTTTTTAAATCTCTTAAAGAACTAGCTCATCAAGCAGAACAACAATTTATATAACTTAATAATACTGTAACTAATTTTAAACGTGAAACTTCTTTCTTTTATACTTATTTTCAACAATTTCTTAAGCAAGCTGCTACAAATGATAATATAACCAATCTTAATCTCAAAAATGCATTATAACATGCTTTTTCAATTTCTACAAGCCCTTATCATTTTGCTAATATTATAACTTATTTTAATATTATACAATTTTCTACTTACCCAATCTCTTTAATTTTTTCTGAATATTATCAATCTTATTTCCTACAAGCTATAAAATATATTTTCAAAAAACTTCTAATTTCAACAATTAATACAGATCTTTTTTTGTCAAATTCTCAAATACTCAAAATTCCTAAATCAAATATTCAAATACCTGAAATCTCTAAATCAAATTTCCAAATATCTAAAATCTCTAAGCCTAACTTTCAAATCCCTAATTCACTCTTTCTTTCTTCTTATACTTTATTTATTAAAATTTTAAATATATAAAATTTCTTATTCACTCTCTCTTTCTTTTTAAACTTTTCTTTTCTTTTTTACGTCAAAACACTACTACTTTTATCAACAATATTACTTACTTTATTTTAAATTTTATTAAAATTTTAAAATTTTACAAATCTTTCATGTATTAACCAATTTTAATACTATTATATATTTGATTAACAACTTAAACTTCACTCAAATTTTACTAAACCTTAATATATTTGAAAAAACTAAATCTTACAAAACTTTCTACTCTATACAATATTCTTAATCTCTTTAATTTCTTCTTTTATACAAAATTTGTTCATTATTCTAAGTCTACACTTATATTTGGACTTTTCTTCCATTAAATATCACTTCTCTTGCTCTCTTTAAAGGGTATTGGCAAATATTCTTTGGTTTATATCTTTTAAATGAACTTCTAATTCTTCCAACCTTCTTCTTAAATCCTTTGTTTCATTCTGCAATCTATAAAATACAATTTCTATTACTTAATACAATATTTACTTCCTTTTACAAATACCAAACCCATAACTAAAACTATACCTTTGTTCTACAGTAAAGCTCATACCTTAAAAACTCATAAGGATAATGCTCTCGAAGTTTTTCTCAAAAGTATTCTTAGTAACTTCAATAATCTCTCTTGGAACTTCCTCAAATGGAAAATACCACTTATAAAACCTCTTTAAATTACTTCGTGTATAACATCATTTACTCATCTTTTAAAAACTATTATCAAACCCCAAATCCGAACTTTAATTTAAATCGAACAAATTCACATGTGGTGTAACATCACACATTCTATAGTTTAACTTATATATAAACATGGATAATCCTAAATTTCTTATTAGAACTCTAAATCTAGAATGAGATCTTCAAAAAACCTGCATTTTTGTTTTTATTGTATTCACATCTGTAGTATTTGGTTAGAGTGTTGTATACCCTATGGGCCGCATGTTCTACTCTGCTGGTAGTATACTAAATCTGGTGCACTATGAAAGCATTACCAACTATATTATCCAGCACTATTTTTATATACTTTTATTCTTTTTTTTATTTTCTTTTTACTTTTCTTTACTATTCTTTTTCTCTTTTATTATCTTACTTTTCTCTTTTACGATACTATTTATTTTATTTTTATCTTTCTTTTTCTTCTTACTGCAACATTTTTTATTCCGAGGACAGTGCAATTTTTTTGCATTTTTTTCATTATTTGCTAATCACTGATGTCGAGTGATCAGCCTTATTATTGGATAAATTTAATCACATCAGTGCAAAAAAGAAAATTTTCTGCAAATCCTATATGATATATTCATCTGATTTGGGATAATATGTTATCTGAAGTGACAAGCTGTAGATAGTCATGATACAGGAGATATTCTTTATAAAGTTCTTAATAAAATTGTAAGTTTTTATATCAATTTGATTACTAATAAGGTAGTGACACAACACAAAGTAAGAAATAAATGAATATTGGTAAGTTATGCATGTATGTATGTTGTGAAAGGCTAAATCGACCTTTCAAACTCTATTTTTATCTTGTAGTTCTAAATATGGGGTTAAAAGTAGTACAAATTCCTGAATTACTGGTATTTGGGAATTCTTGGGATTCGAGATTCAAGAAATGATAGGAATTGCCAAGAATTCATAGAATTGTTAGAATAGCAGGAATAGTTAGAATTTCTAGAATTCTGTTATATGTAACGATTAATTATATATAGAGGAGTTTTCCTCTTGTAACAAAGATAACTCAGAGTTGGAAACTCATTAGAGTTCAACTTTACTATCTCAACTTTAATGTTTCGCTCTTATTATCCAATATCAAATTTGTATAGAATTAGTAGTATAATTCAGTGAGTCTAATTTAGAGCTTCGTGATGGAATCTAATGTTTTAAATTTCAGAAAATATTAGTCATTTATTCGAAACCCTTTCTAGAGCTTTATTTGACCCTAATAACTTGGGCTAAGCCTTTCACACCTCTTTTGTACTTACCACTATTAGGTTTAGATAGAGTTTAGTTGTTATTTGATTTCAGTTGGAGTCTAACTGAAGACCCAAACTAAATTTTCAAAAAATGGTGAAACTAATTCAAATTGGTATTACCATCAGTTGAGAAAGCAGTGTTGGCAATTTTTATCGGCAAACATTTTTGGCTGGCCAAAAAATAGCTAAAAAACAGCCAATTCGGCTAAATTATATAGTTTTTTTTTGGCCAAATCAGCAAATTTTTTGGCTAAAAATGCCAAACAAATTTGGTTTAGCAGATAAAATTGACGGCACTGGCTCCGATGGTTAACTTAATTTAGAATTTTATAATACTTGTATATGTGATATGATATTATAAAACACTTAAGCTGGGTCTTAATAGATTAACTTTAATTATTCAGAGGTGGTAATGATAAAATAAGAAAATGCAAGATAACAATATTAAAATAAAAATACAATAAAAGAATATAGCCAATACATAAAAATAACATATATGAGATCTAATTTTATTATAAACAAGAAAAAATCGTGGCACCTATGGTGCCCTGATTTTTTGCTTATTTTATTTTAGTGTAGGGTTTGTAGATTGTTTTTAAAGGATAAAGTTTTTATTAATTTTGGTGGTTTAAGTTGGTTTTTTATAATTTTTTATTTTGTAGTTTTTGTGTTGTAGTGATTAATTTTTTAATTTAGTAAATTGTTTGTATTTTATTATTTGTTTTAGTATGTTTTTGTAAGTTCAGTAATATTGTATTTGTTAAAGGTTAAGATAATTTATAGTTGTATATCTCGTAGTTTGGTAGATGTTGAGCATATGGTTTATATATTAACAAAAGGAATTTAATTGTGAGATTAGTAATATTATAAACTATTTATTATTTGAGTTTGGTTATATTTGGGGTTTAATATTGGATAGTTCAATTAGTTTTAATAATTTTTAGTTGTTTGGTAAGTTTTGATTAGTTCAATTTTAGTATAAATTAATCTTTAGCGAGGTTGTAATTATTTATGTTGTATAAATGTTTATGCTAGTTTTATTGAAAATGTTTTAATTATTTGCGTTATAGTAACATTAAAGGTATTTATATTTAGTATGATAGAAAAAAGTTCATTTATAATTTTTAAGATTTTATAGATTATTTTGTTTTATATTAAACTGTTAGTTGGTTTTGAATGGTTTTTTTTAGTAATCTAGTTATTTTTGATTAATATTAGATTTTTTTATATATTTATAGATTTTAAAGGTATTATTTTAAATTTTTTTTTTGTTTTATTTATTGTATTAGTTCTTCATAGACTACATTCATTGTTTTTAGTTCCATATTGTTTTCTGGTAATAGAATCAATGCATGATTTCTATTTTTTACTTGGGATATTGCTATGTATAGTTGTTTATGAGCAAATACATTAGTTTTTAGATCTATTACAGCGCAATTTAGTGTGAGGCCTTGACAGCTATTAAATGTTGTTGAATAAGCAAGGTGCAGTGGAAATTGTTTTCTGTATACTGTTCAAGAGCAGTAATCTGAATGAAAGTAAAAGTTGATTCTCAGAATTAAGTGGAATTCTGATTTATTTGTGGTGTAATTATTTTTTAGCACTTTTATTTCAATTAATCTTTGATATAGATTAGTTATTATAACTCTTGCATTTTTAACTAATCCTTTGTCTATTGAGATATTTCGCATTATGGAACATATTGCTCCAACTTTTAGTTGTATTTCATGATTAGATATTCCTGAATGTATTAATTGGGTTAGGTAATCAGGTGTTGCAACAGGGTGATCGTTAATAATTTCATCATTTTCTTTAACAACATCATAGCTAAAATATGTATGACTTGTTCCAGGTAGTTTGTTAAGGATTCGATAATTGAAATCATCAACTAAGGTGTTTCGACGACGACTAAGAAAAGCTCTTTGCAATAGAGTATTATAGTTTGTAATTATATCTTCCGGATACAAAAAGGAGATTGTTTTTTTTATGTCTTCTGTGGTTTTAAAAATATTTAACAAAACTTCATCATCCACATAGTTTCACCAATATTATTAATAAATTTAGCAAAATCTGAATCATTTGCATTACACATAGGTTGAGTAAGAGTGTATATATTAAAGGTTTTCCATAAATGTGAGTTTTGATTAATGCATTTATTGTAGAACTTTTGCCTGCTCCTTTTACTACCGGGGCTACTTGTCTGAAATCGCCAACACCTACAAATGGTATTCCTCCAAATGGCTCATCCTTTTCACAAATTTTTCAGAGAAGAATGTCTATACTTTCTAGTACAGCTTTATTTATCATAGGGAATTCATCTCATACTATTAGTTTAGCTGCTTTAAGTAGGTTTGCACAATTACTTTTAAGTTTTATTGATGATTCAATGTTTGTATTGTTTTCTTCAACAGGTATGCGAAACAATGAGTGTGCTGTATGTCCTCCTTCATAGAGAAGTGCTGATAATGCTGTGGTTCTACATATTAGAACAATTTTTTTTGCTGATCGAATTTTATAACAAATTGCATTGATTAAGAATGTTTTTCCTTGTCCAGCTTTTCCGTCTAAGAACTTGGGAAATTTATGTTTTGGAATCAGGTTATTTTCGTTCTCATTAATTACTTGGTTTATAATTTCATTATAAAAAATAGCTTGTTCTGAAGTCATTGTTGATTGAAATTTATTAGCGAGTTGTTCATACTTTATGTAATCTGAATAACGTTGGAGTTCTGCAGTTATTTCTTGGGTCTATGAATGTGGTTTAGGGAGGCCAAAATCATGCATTCGTCGCCCATGCTCAGCAAGCATTGATGCTATTTCTTGTAATGTTTTGTCAGTGGCAAAAGAGTTATTGTTGTATGGTTGTTCTAGATAATCAGCAGAAAGGTTATCTTTAAATCGTTGCCATAGTTCAAGTGAAGGAGCACCATCTATTATCATTTGTATAAATAAAAATCGTAGGTGTGCTGGTGTATAAAAGTTATCTAAGGCTTCTTTCATAGTAAGTATACTTTCGCTTTCATTTGCAAATAGTCCCATTTCACGTGCAGCTTTTTGATAGGTGTTGTAAGAGTTTTTATGTATAATTTTGAGTTCATTCCATGATCATACAGCACGGCGCAATAAGATGTTTCTTAAATAGAATATTTCACCTGCTCCTGGTGAAACTAAAGCTATTCTAGTAATTTTATTGTTGGTTTGTTTTTGTACAATTTTTTTTGGCACATTAGGATGTTCTTGTTCAATAAAATTTTTTTCATGCATGTAATTTGAGTTAAAAGGATATAGTATATAGTTTTCATAATATTCTGTATATTTTAAATTAGTAAAGAGAGGGTCAAGTGGATGAAGGAAATAACGATCAAGAAGTGATACAGAGGATGAGATGGTTTGTAAGTGAGAGTATTGGGGAATATTAGTATTTGGGAGATAAATTGGGAGTGCTAAAACTAATGGGTCTGACTTAGTTATAGGATAGCGAAAAATTCTCCATATAGCTTCTGGTGCTGATAAATATCTTCCCCTAGTATAGTCTTCAAATTCATTAATATGTCGATTTGTAGTTGAATTATGCTGGTTGTAGTTTTCAGATTCATTAGTGTTTACATTGTTTATAGTAAATTTTACATGGTCTGGGCCTTTAAAAAGATATTTAAATAGGTACATAAATAAATGAACAGTTGAAGCGATTTCAAAGTTAATATGGCATTCTAATTTTTGAATTAGCATAGGGTTATAAGGTACAACCTATGCATCTTCTTGCATGCGACGGCGATATTGCACAAACCTTTTTCATTAATATGTGTTTCAGAAATTATTGGTTTTGGATAATTGTAGATACATTTTTTATTTCGAAGACAACGAGATGAATGTTGTGGTTTATGTATCATGTATCTTTCGACTAATTCTTTCAAAGGTGATTTTTCTCTGGGTAATTCTGATGATATAACTTTATCTATTTGGTTAATAAGTAATTCCAGTTGTGTACGTAATACTATGTGAGCATGAGGAAATCCGTGTTTTTGAAATTCGATTACCTCAATGATATAGATAATTTTTCCAAAGTGAGTGCAAATTAAATCTTTAAGCTTTTTAAGTCTTGAGTGAAAAGATTGTGCAACAACTAAAGGTATTTCTAGTGCATTTTGCTCAGGTTGCAACTGGGAATGAATTTCTTTCCAATTTAGGTTTGTAGTCATTGTGATAAAGAAGCTTGGTTTTCCTCGGCAACATGCAAGAGCAAAGGTATTTGCAACATGAGATGAGCACCATCTTTTAGAGCCTAAAAAAGAAGCAGGGAGATGCAAATTTCCTTCTTCATTTTTATTATTTTCATCTTCAAAGTCTTCTTCAATAGTAATATTCATTTGTTTGTATTTTGTTTTTTCTTTGTTTAATTTTTTTTTTCTTTTAATATAAAATTTAATTGTTTTTCTTCTACTCT
The DNA here is from genome assembly GCA_910591965.1 of Dentiscutata erythropus. Taxonomy (NCBI): domain Eukaryota; kingdom Fungi; phylum Glomeromycota; class Glomeromycetes; order Diversisporales; family Gigasporaceae; genus Dentiscutata; species Dentiscutata erythropus. Next base: position 287 of record CAJVPY010006335.1, on the reverse strand, counting down.
TGAATACATATCAACTAAGTATTTTGAAGCTAATCTTCCAAATATTAAAAATCGTTGTTCCTGTAGTATGCAACATCGATACCAATCTATCTGGGATAAATTATAGTTGTTTTTTATATGCCATCCCTGTGTGCCATGTGGAAAAAGTAAGGGGTATTGCAAAGGTTCATATAATGCACTAAAAATGCTAATAAATTTGGGTATAATATCTTTATCCCATGGGTACTATGTAACAACCCGTGCTTTTTTTTCTAAGTTATTCACACCGGTCTATATGAAAATCATGT
>CAJVPY010006334.1:0-10610 GCA_910591965.1 Dentiscutata erythropus | reverse complement strand
TGATGTAATATGTAAGCTGTCTTCGGACAGCCTACCCGTTTGAACTAATAAAGTGCCAGGGGCCTAAGTGGTCACCTCAATATTAAAAAAAAAAAAAAAAACTAAATATTAATAGCCTAACTTTCATAATGCTTTATATATAACTAGAAGAGCCGGATTTAAATATTAGTAATTCACAATAAACAACAATGCTTAAATAAAATATAATGATAAGCAATACTTATTTGCAGATACAAAATATATTACTGTTAATCTTGCGATCTATATATAAAATCAAAGAACTCATTATTTACATACTATAGTTAAATTTAGATGCACATATGTATGTACATATATATATATATACCAACTGTTAAACAATATATAATCCAATTCCATTTAGATATATAAGCGATACATTAAAACATTAAGCCTTGTATACTATACTTACATATTGAATTTATATGTTACATTACAATTCATTTATTTAAGCAAACTAATAAGTATTAAACCTGCTATAATAAATTCAGCAATATGTACATAGTATATTATTTATTAGCTAATATTGATATGAGATGCCTTGCTGCTTATGCCATGCTTTGCAACTAGCTTTATTGTGTCCAGTATTTTGACACTGTTAATATTGAGTTGCTTTCCTAGTCTTTTGACTTACTGGATTTTAATTATTATTAAATATATTTTTGTTTTCTAATTCATGCAACTTTTTAAGCCTTTCTTTCCTTAAGGCACCTCTCTTTGAATAAACAATCAGGTTTTCAATTGCTATAATATCTTTCTCATCACTGGAACTATTAACTTCATTGTCATCTTCTAGTTGCCTTGTGTTCATTCTTTCTCTCTTTTTTGGTGCGTGTTTTGTGATAAATTTGTTTATAAAATTTTTGAGCTCTTGTATTGCACCGGAGCTAGCATCTAATCCTGTTTGGATTGCCTTTTTGGTTAATCCATTAACCATTATATATGCTCTTTGATAGTTAATTTTATTATGAACATCATTGTATGAATGTTTGGTAAACAAAAAGATGTACCAGAAAAGGATTGTTCAATATAAACTAAAGGATTCACTTTAATATTATCACCTAATCCAATAATAAAGAGTTACTGCTTTGTTTCTGATTTAGGTTCAATTTGCTTTTCGTTATTATATCATCTTTTTGATATAAGTATAATGTGAAACGTCGCATTATTAGACACTGTCATAACTTGAAAGAAGTGTCTATAGACAAAACTGCATTGGACTAAACCAAGATATGTGCATAAGTGTGAATTATTTCTAAATAACACTACATAATTTTTTGCTTTATGTCTGTACCAGACAACCTTTCAAATTTCAAGAATTGATGTAATATTTACAGATAACACTAGTTCTCTAAGTAAAATGGCTGGTACATCTATAGTATCTTCAATGAAAGTATTAAGGATCTCAGTTTTTTCTGGTTCAGTTAAATTAATAGAATCACACTGTTCATTTGAATTAACTTGTTCAATTGAATCATAATATAATTTCAAGTCTTGAAAATTCTCTACAAATCTTGAGATATACCACATAGTTTAAGCGATCTCCTGTCGTTACATAGATAAGGATGCTGGTATTAAATATGAGATAATCTATTGCTCAATTTCAGATGAAAACTCGAAACTGGCATTGGTAAGTGTAGATCCTGTAATGAAATGCATTCAATTTTTGTACTGAATAAAGGTAGATGCTCGATTAATTTGTTCATCTATATGTTTGACAAAAGTAATCAAGAATGTACTGCCATTTACTGAATTTTTGATAATAGTATTTTGGCCCTTAACACATTGAGTTAACTGTATTCTGGCAGTGAAAATTTTAGAAATATAACAAAGTGCCTATTGTTCTTTTTCATTAAAAAGTGTATGATTAAGATATAAGGCTGTTTAAAAAATTTTGTTAAGAGCTTATTCCATAAATAATTAAATTGTTGGTGCGAAAATGAATTACGTATTTAATACCAATCTTGGGAAAATTCATTATATCAATTACTAAGCTTGCCTTTCAAATTTTTAATTAAATTTTGCCCAATATGAAATATACAATGTATATGATGTGTACTAGATAATACATTAGTGATCGCAGCATTAATAGCAAGATTATTATCAGTTATGATTGTTAGAGGTGAAACATTAGTATTTGTAATTAGGGTTTGTAAAATCCATTTATAGCTTTCAGCTATTTTATCGTTTACAAGAGCCTGACCTACTAACCAGGACCAATTGTTATTATCAACAACTACAAAAAAGCCAAGAGCTATTTTAAAACGATTTGTGGAGTAAGTATTATCATACTGAATAACATCTTGGTATCGTACATATAAGTTATACTAGTCAGGTAATATTCAGAATAAAGAGGTAAACGAATTATTTGCAGGGTCGATCTTCCAATTTACAACCTATCTGGTGTCCTTGACTTTATATTTAAGAAAGTAATTAAGTAAAACAGCCACTTCATATTTAACATTATTTTGTTGTTTGAAAGATTGAATAGCATTTGAAAGGTCTTGAGATAAAAAAAAATGCATCAGGATATTGTTTGTCAACATTTGGTACTGGGTTCTTATATTTATATTCCCTATTTCTGTCCAAAACTTAATATCCTTTAACATATTTTCAAAAAATTCCTGATATTTTTCAGCAAACTTGTTTGTTTGATTTTCTATTAGATGATCGTTATGACTTAGGCAAAGATAATTAATGCTTAATATTTCTGTTGTCTTAGGACAACTAGCACAAACTTGCCAATAACATCCAGTACGTTTACTTCGTATTTGTCTCTGATTTTCAACAATACAAGTTTTGTTTTTTATAAAATTGTGACCCTGGTGCTCACATGCATATCATCGGCTTCTGCAAATGCTATTGTTATATTCTGATCTATGTATAATAGCAGCAAAATTCTGTGACTTTGTGTAAAGAGAGATTTATTAGTCTAATTCTTCCCAACTGCCAAATAGTTGACCCACTACTGGGGCATTTATGGTTTTAGCTGAGCTTTAATTACTTTATTTAAATAATGTCAAGTTATAGTTGTTTTACTTAAGTCAAAAAGAAAAAATCAAGAAATTTGACTTACCAGTCTACACTATTTGATAATTGTTCTTTGAAAGTTTCTGTGTTTTCATCCATTTTTATAAAAAATAGTTATAATCAAGCATCTCTATTTTTTTTAGAAATCACACAATACAAGAAAAGTCATATCTTGAATAGTAATAGCTATTGTGGTTTGTTTAACAATAATATAACCTTCTATCAACAACTTATAAGATATGCGTGAAATATCTTAATGCCTAATATATTATCATGCAAGAAGAAAAAAGAATTTAACCCATTACTCATCCATTTTTTAGAATCAAACAAAATAAAAAATAAAGTCACATTTCAGTTTGTTCAATTATAAAACTATCTTTATCAATAAATTTTAGAAGTCTTTAACACAAATACCGTATCACATATACATGATTATCCTTTTCTTAATGCCTAATATATCATTATACAAGAAGAAAAAAGAATTTAACTTATTACTTATCCTTTTTTTAGAATCAAGCAAAGTAAAAAATAAAGTCATATTTTAGTTTGTTTAATGATAAAACCATCTTTACTAATAAATTTCAAAAGTCTTCAATGCAAATACCATATCATATATACGTGATTATTCTTTTTTAACGCCTAATATATTATTATGCAAGAAGAAAAAAGAATTTAACCCATTACTTATCCTTTTTTTAGAATCAAGCAAAGTAAAAAATAAAGTCACATTTCAGTTTGTTCAATGATAAAACCATCTTTACCAATAAATTTCAAAAGTCTTCAACGCAAATACCATATCGTATACATGTGATTACCCTTTTCTTAATACCTAATATATTATTATACAAGAAGAAAAAAGAATTTAACTCGTTACTCATCATTTTTTTAGAATCAAGCAAAGTAAAAAATAAAGTCACATTTTAGTTTGTTCAATGATAAAACTATCTTTACCAATAAATTTCAGAAGTCTTCAATGCAAATACCGTATATATATGATTATTCTTTTCTTAATGCCTAATATGTTATTAAGAAAATTTTTTTTAGCTTGTTACTTATCTATTTTTTAGAGTCAAACAAGGAAAAAAAGCCACGTTTTAGTTTGTTTAATAATAAAACTCTCTTTACCAAGTCTTCAATACAAATACTGTGAGTTTAATGCAAAAAAAAAGTCTCATTTTAGTTTACCACCTCTACTAAATAATTTAAGAAAGCTTCAATGCAAATACTATATATACATAAGTATCCTTTCTTAACCGACTAATATATTATCATACAAGAAGAAAAAAATATAACCTATTACTTATCTATTTTTTAGAGTCAGTCAAAAAAAAAAAAGATGTTTTAGTTTGTTCAATGATAAAACCACCTTTATTAATAAATTTCAGAAGTTTTCAATAATGCCATATATACACAAGTATCTTTTCTTAACTGATTAATGTATTATCATACAAGAAGAAAAAAATATAACCTGTTACTTATCCATTTTTTAGAGTCAGTCAAAAAAAAAAAAGATGTTTCAGTTTGTTCAATAATAAAACCACCTTTACCAATAAATTTTAGAAGTCTTCAATACAAATGCCATATACACGTGAGTATCCTTTTCTTAATGCCTGATATATTATCATACAAAAAGAAAAAAATTTTAGCTTGTTACTCATCTACTTTAAGAGTCAAACAAGGTGAAAAAAATGTCTTGTCTTAAATAGTAGCATTATTTTATAGTTTTTTAATAATGAAACTATCTTTATCAATAAATTTAAGCCTCCAACATGAATACTATATATATATGAATATCCTTTTGTCAAATGCTCAATGTATTTTCATACAGGGAGATACAAGAAGAGTAAAAAGAGTTTAACCTATTTCTTTCATCATCTATATTTATGCTTTTTGCATGAATTTATAATAAACGTTATTTGTTTACTATACAAATATGTTAAATTTTAATCTCAGATGCATATAATCATTGCACAAGAAGTTAATCTATAAGAAAATCTTATCTGATTATCTGGAACCAGTATCCGAGTTATGATTGGCTATGCAGGTATACAAAATTTTTATATATCTAATAGGTACAATAATTTTTTTTTTTTTTTTGGTTTTAACGATAGCCACTTTATTACGTCTAAATAGTTAAGTATTTACATAGTAGTACAGCACTAGTCTATATATATTTCTATATATATCCCAGGTTCCTTCCTCCATGGTATTATAGTTCCTAGTACCATACCCTCCACTCATGCATAAAGCATCATATGGCTGCTCAAAGGTGCTCATGTGTAACTGTCTAACTACTAATTTACCTCCCCTTTGGCCTCTAACTTACTAGGAGATTACTTGCTAAATCAACAGAAGGCTGTACTCACCTATTTGCTGAGACACCTGTCCTATTCATATGCCTCACCCAGACTTCGGTAGTTTTATGCCACAGCTTAACCTATGCACTCGAGGTCAGGGCTAACCATTGAACCCCTTGTATTACCTACTTCTTGCCCTTATTAAGGTTCACAACAATTCTAATACCATATTTGGTACCATCTTCTTACCCAGATTTTTTATCGATCTCTCCCTTACTTCCAGCCGGCAACCTGGAAGGGTCGGTCTATCCAGGCTTTAGGTGCCCAAAGGATGCCCTCCTCTTGGTATATACTTTCGAAGCATATATCCTTTTTCTCTGGTGCGACAGAACCTGGCGATTTAGCTAGTGTGTCCTCCACTATTAGGACCTAGTTGTTCAGTTCTCTGATCTCGGGCCTCAGTTCGAATTCAGCCCTCATGTAGTACCATCATAGATCATCACTATTTCTTAATTTGGGACTTCCCAAATGGGTTTTTGGTTATTCCAGTTCTTCGGCTTTATTGCGCCATTGCTCCTATTACTAGATAGTGTAACTGAAGTTACAGATTTATCTAAGATCTAACCGATAATCATAACCATCAACCATAATGCAAGCTTATTTTTCAAAATTCATCGTCCATAGGATTCAAACTATAAATTTGCCACTTGGAGAGAGTGATGACTAGACCACTACACTAAATCACTACATCTCTATAGGTACAATAATATTAATTCATTTTGTTAAATTAATTAAATTATTAAATTATTATATTATAGGTTTTAGAAACATAATAAATAAACTAAATAATAGTAACACAGGTCGAACATAAAAATTTCGAACAAACTATCTTCTTTCTGATATTCCTATATTGATAGTTTAACAAGATATTACAATTGTATATATCTTGCAAAAATCTGCCGATACTTTAATTTTTTTTTGCAAGAAAATTTCATATAGATTTCGAACAGAGCAAATATCTAGAAGAAATTTAATTAATATTTTGGTTAGTCTATTGGAGAATTTTGGTAAGATTTTTTTAAATATTAGACAAGGCAAATATCTTGAAGAAAGTTAATTAATATTTTACTAAGAATTCTGATGAGGTATCATTTATCTTATATTACTATAAGATATTAGCTATTTAATATAGCTATATATAAATATATAAAGAATATTGGCTAACTAATACAACTATATATAAATGTATAAGAGATATTGATTAACCAATATAGCTATATATAAATATATAAAAAGTATTGGCTAACTAATATAGCTATATATCACAGATCAAACTTTAAAATTTTAGCAAAATTTCTGTAAGATATCAGTAAAAATATTAAATATTTATAAAGTTAATAGCCATCTGATATTTGAAACATATTGTGGCCTATCAGAATCGATATTTATCTGATAGGCCACAATATGTTCCAAATATCAGATGGCTATTAACTTTATAAACATTCAATATTTTACTAATATCTTACAAAAATTCTGCTAAATTTTAAAGTTTAACCTGTATAAAAATACAGATTGAATACAAAAATATTGGATAACATATTAGCTATTCGATATTAATATTTTCAAATTAAATACCAAGTTAGATAATTAAAGCTCCAATTGACTAATTAGCTTCAATTGACTGATTAAAGCTAGCTTCAATCAACTGATAAGCCTCCTATGAATTAAAGATATATAAAGATGTAATTTTAGATTATGAGAAGAAACAATTAAAAACAATTATTAATTGGGCTAGAGCAAAAGGAAGCAGAATGAAAAACCTATCTATAGACTAAGTTTAGGCGATGTCTGGCTCCTGCCCCTGTAATGAATACTGATTTGTTAACACACTACCCAAATCATGTTTGTTAAATTTCAATTTAAACATAATAAGAACAAAATCACGATATTTTCAAAGTTTATTATTATTATTATTTTTATTAGAATTTATTGAAAATTCTAAGTTGAATTACTTTCAATTCAAATATCTAAATACATTTACATTTAATTCAACTTTTTTTTTTTAATACTCATATAAAATTTAAATGCTACTACAGTAAAATATGTTTTTGCTACAACTGCTCCAAGTTTTTTTGCTTATTCAAAATCTTTAGTGTCATTCACTATTTTTTGAATAAATTTAAAGGTCAATTCAATGCTTCAAAGTTATTTTTTTTGTTTGGTAAAATTATTAGATTTTCAAAACAACAGAGCACCTAAAACATATAATATATTGAAAATATAGTGATAATAAAAAAAAAAATCTTTATACCTCATAAAAAGTTTTTTGATGCTTTCTAGATTCACAAGGTCAATTATTAAATTATCTTGTATATAATTAATAGTTTGGATTTACCCCTTTGTACTAAATTAAATACACTTTTAAAAATTAATATAAAATTAAAAAATATATATAAAAAAATATTTTTATATAAAAAAGACTTGTTATAAAGTATAGATTAGTTTTATATTATTTATTTTAATATTATTACTAAAAAAAATTTTTTTTATATATAGAGTTTTTAGTGTTTTGTTGTGTACTAAATCTAGTACATTTTTCGCCAAGATTTTTAATAGTAAATTTTATATGTTTCTGCGTAGCAAAAAATTCTCTTAAGAGAATTTTATTCCCTGTACAAAAATATTTTTAGCATTTTAAAAAACAAAGTTAAACTTATAAGCTTTTAGCTACAGCATCCCCAATACTTATAAAATTTTTAAAAAATATTAAAAAATATAGTTTTTTTAAAAAATTAATAGATAATCAAGGTTAAAAATGTATTAAATCTAGTACAAAGTACTAAATCTAGTACGGGTAAATCCAAGCCATTAATTAAAGTTTGTTGAATATTTTCCTATAAAGTTTCTTTAGTTTCCAAAATAAAAAGATACTAAAAATTTCGTTATACCTAAATTAAAATAAAATTAAATTTGAAAATTTTTTTTTTATTATTAAAAAAAAATAATATATAACAGACCTTTCGAAAAAAATGATGCATGCCATCTTCCCAAGAGGATTAACAAGGTCTTTTTTTAAGTTCACAATGACAGTTACACCAATAGATAAATGAAGTAGTCTTGATTTGTTTATTATCGTATTTTTTATAGTAAATATATGAATAACTATCTCCTTTTTCATAGATCTTTATGATCTTAAGTGTTAATGAACTTGCAAAAACTTCTTCGGTTCATTTACTTCTAATTTATTAATTATTTAAGAAGTATCTATAGCTATCTCAAGATTCATATGCATATTGCTTTTTCCTTTATAAACTATATGTTTAAGCTTTTCAAATTTTACAGCATTCTTTTTGCTTGCAAAATATCACTTAATTTGATCTCACATTTTCTTTTTCAGATTTAATTTATATGGTTCAAATGTGTTTTTTGAAATGCAATAATAGGTTTTATAGTTTGACAATTTTTGAATTTTTTTAAATTAAATGTTGTCATTTATCAAATCATGTGAACTAAAATTTATATATATTATTTGATCGCTAGATTTTTTTTTTATCTTAATACAACTTTTTTTTTTTTGATCTTGGAACTTTTCTTTTTTTTTTATTGTCGCTTTATTTTATTTTTTTCTAATATTTATTTTCTATTTTTCTACTATTTTTCTACTATAATTTCATCATTAGAGTTGTCATTGGAGTTGTTGTTGGAGTTGTTGTTAGAGTCATCATTAGAGTTGTCATTGAAGTTGTCATTAGAATTGTTGTTAAAAGAGTTGTTAATGCCATCTTGCTGTCACTAAGATTGTTATTAAAGCTGCTGATATCAATATAAGACAATTTTTCATCATTAGTTATGTTTGTTTTGGTTTGTTTTTGCTATATTTTTTAATGTTCTTCTTTTTTATTCTAGATGCGTTCATTGCTAGTGCTGCTTGAAGTTCTGTACTGGTGCTATTAAATCTTGTATCCTTTTCTTGTGTCTTTTTTCTTGATATTATTCTTGCTTTGTTTTAGTGTCTGTTTACTAACTTCTTCTTTTTACTACAAGTAGCAGTTGTTATTGTAGTTTCGTTGATGTTGTGGTTTGTTGAGCTTCACTGCTTTTGTTCTATTGTATCCTTTTTTTTAGTTGTTTGTTCTATGAATAATAACTTCTTTTATTTTTTTCAAGTAGCAGTAGGTTGTTTTTTGTCTTCGTGATTGTTGGTAGTCTTGTCGTAATCGTTGGTAGTCTTGTCATCGTGATCATTGGTAGTCTTGTCATCATAATCGTTGGTAGTCTTTTGTTACGATCATTGGTTTTGTTATCGTAATCATTGATAGTTTTTCATTATGATTGGTGATATGTTTTTTGGGCTTTTTTTTGTTTTTTAAGTGTCTTTCCTGCTTTTTGAAGTCTTGATTATACTGTTTTGGCATTATTAATTATCTTCTTTTTAGATAATGCTGTTATCATTTTGATAGAGTTTAGGTTGGATAGTCATTGTTAATAATGATGTTCTGAATATGTATGATGTAGTTGTTTTGATGTTTGTGTATTGTTAGGAGTATTTGTTATATTTAGATAGTATTATTATTTATAGTATACAACGTTTTATATAATTGTAAAAAAATAATTAAATAAATAAAGATATGTGATCGATTTTGATTGATCGATCATGATGACAGGTTATAATTTAATTTTTAAAGTAATTAATACTATACTATAATATATATAATAGGATAAATATCATTGTTAAAATACATATTTGCTAGCTGGTATTTTTGGTATTTTGCTGAAATCTTATATATAAATAACTGAAACTTAGCAGAAATTTTGCTGAAATCTTATAATAGATAACTGAAATCTAGTAGAAATATTCAATATATAGGTCACTGAAAGCTAATAGAAATTGTCTGATATGTGCTAGGTTGATAGGTAACAGATACGTGCCAAGTATCAGTAAGCTATTGGTATAGTATGTATTGCCTAGATTATACTGGATTTCGGTGACCTATATATGACTATCGGCTAGCAGATAGGTTGCCAAAACTTTATTGTTCAACTAGTGTAAGTTTAAATAAAAAAAAAGTTATAAATTAATATTAAATTTACAAATTTATTAAAACATGTAAAATTCATTATTAATCGCAACTCTTTCCGACGATCATTTGGACCAACCTTACTAACAAAAAAAAAAATAGAAGTTTGTTGGAGTTGGAGCTGAAGTAGACGCATAGTAACGGTTTTTATAGAGGTCAACCGGGTTGTCTTGCTTTTTCTTTTGGC